>JAJMBE010000009.1:0-174185 GCA_030565125.1 Candida pseudoviswanathii | reverse complement strand
CATCCAAGGAACCCACAATGGCGGAAATGGCGTTGTTGATGATGGACCAAGAAGCTCCGGAATGAATAGTGATATCACCAATACTGACATCAACAGTACCACGATCAACGCGGTCCTCGGTGATATCAATGGCTAAGGCTGAGTGGACAAGTAAACAAGTTGCAGCAAACAACTTCCGAATACTTATCATTTTGTTGTTGGTTTGTTGGTTGGAAGATAATGAAGATAACTAAACCAGAACCTAGTATAGCTAAAGGGAAATCACTGATCCTATATATAGCAACATTTTAAGTATTCTGAATTACGTGATGTGGACAAGGTTGCACGCCTCTTCACCCGTTGCTTCTTCTCCTCATCTTCCACAGGAGCCTCATCCCCGAAGAGAATGTTTTGAGAGTGATTGTGACCAGTAGCTGCACCGTGGGATATTAGGTAAGTTTCCTTGTATCTCTGTGTATTTTCACTATCTCATATTGGAACAAGAAAACTATTCTTTTAGTTCATGTAGTCTATAAAATTCTGTAAACTCCAATATACTTTCTGATTAGTTTAATTGCTGGATGTCTTGAATAATCCGCATTCAACAAGAAGGGAGAAGCCACCCAACGAGTGTAGTGGAAGATGTATCCGCAATGCCCAGCTCCCCTCCGGCTCTCTGGCGCCCCCAAAAGAGACGGGGCTTTTGTTTTCACTCTACCCAATCTTCCAATTAGATTATCCTTTGGCGGAATACTTCAATTTTGTACAGATGAAGCTTTAGGTCCTTGGGTAGTGCATGTCTTACTTCTAGTGTGGATAAGCAGCTGTCTATATCCATTGGCTTCTACAGCCCCACATTGAAATGCACAAAACGCGCAGCGGCAAATATATTTGCGGACGAAGACGCATAGAAACTTATTACTGCAAAAACTGCAGCAATTCTTGGCAACTCAGATTGTAATCCCCAATGTAAATTGCAACATCAGCTAAAGTGGAATAGTTTCACGTTCGCCTCCTTGTTCGTAGATGGACAAACGAATGGGAAAGGCGTTGATCTTGTTACGACAGCCTGGTTCTCAGTATTTGGGGATATACCTCCGGACAACACCAAGCATCCGTAGGTCTGCGTGTTTTTTTCCCTTCGGCGGCACTACTAAACTGTAAAGTGTAAATTCGTTTAGACATTAGTCTAATTTGGTTCATTTTTTTCTTTTCTTAGAGTCTTAGAATGTCTGGGGGCTATTGCAACGTTGCTGCGAGGTGGTGTTTTCCTGACAAAGTTGGTTTGATCATAACAAAAGTCTCTGTAGTGGTGACGCTTGCAGAAAGTTTGTTGCATGTTCTGCAGAATTCTTTCAACTCGAAAATCTCATCAAAGCATAATGAACACACAATGAACCCACAACGTAGATAAATAACAAAAGAGTGGTAAAACAAACATATCGTGATTGTGCAATAAAAATCGTTCTTCTTCTCTTTATTCTCGCGCACATTTATTCCTGGTTTCTTTGGGTTACAGATTTTTGCTTTGACAAAACAATAAGTGCCCATATTTCATACGCTCGTAATCAAAAGATTCTACTATCAATGCACAGGGTGCTATTTTTAAGACTACATACACCAATTTCATCTTCTTTTAATACAATGGAACAGCAAAAAGGGATGTGCACTACATCGTAAATGAAACAAGGCTTGGGAGGTCTGTGCTTGCTGAAGAATGTCACGTAAATCCAAGAGCTGGTACACAGTCAAAATCTCCCCAGCACCTCCTCCCCATTCGTATTTCCGTTCTGATACTGGCTCAACAAGTTGGGATGTATGTCGATCATTTTTGTGTCATTAACGAGCTGAGTTGCATTTTGGGCTATAGGAGAAGGTTTAGCCTTTTTAGACTAATTTCGTCCCAGTCATGTATGGGAGGAAAATATCTATGGCCAAGCACAAGCCGACTCCTAACCAGTTCGAAAGTCGGGGTATGTGGATCTTGAGGGTCAGCTCTGCTGCTGCGTAAAAAAAAAAAGAAAAACACAGAATGACAAACAAAGTACACCAAACCCGCTCCCAACCAGATGGGAGGGCCCCTACATGTAGCAAACCAATTGTGCAAGAATCACGAATCTCCAAGAACAAGCGAGTCATATCTTTATGCTTGATTATCATGAGTGAAATTTGCGATTCATTCTACAATGGTTCATTGTTCCCTGGGTTTTCTTCTCTGTAATCTCCCAATATTTCCGAACCAAAGAAACCATTCAAAGCAGCAGAGGGAACAAGCAGAGAAAAAGAACTTTACCAAAACTACTCCATTGTTTCGTGACAAACATAAAAGGAGTAGTTCACAAAAATTAACACCAAAGTGCTAATTATTCTTATTGTTCGACAAACCTGAAATTGAATCCCTTTCCATTTTTGGGTATCCCTACTCCTTTAAGAGTTTGTACCACAGAATATCTGCATTGTTTTTGCACATTTTCAGGTTTTTCAAATTAGAGTTCAAGGGAGCACTACTGATTACACCTAAGCTTTACAGGGTTGTGAGCCTTGCTTCTTATTCTTTTTTTTTCTCCACCATCTTGAATCATGTGACCGTTATGATACTCTTCCAAGGACGCAGCGAGATTGAACTCTGGGAAGTTTGCCGGTCCCATGGGGAGAATTTTACTCCCTCTCTTGAGTTTCCCCGATTTCTTGTTATGGGAGGTTGGACTCTTCAAAGTCAATTAGCCATCCCTTTGTATAAACGGAACAATGAACAGACTAACGAAGTTTAACAAACAATTAAGTTGA
Source organism: Candida pseudoviswanathii (assembly GCA_030565125.1). Taxonomy (NCBI): domain Eukaryota; kingdom Fungi; phylum Ascomycota; class Pichiomycetes; order Serinales; family Debaryomycetaceae; genus Candida; species Candida pseudoviswanathii. The sequence continues at coordinate 171,419 of JAJMBE010000009.1, read as the reverse complement.
GCTTTTGACTTGCCGCGTTGGCTTAAGCTTTCTGCTTTCGTGCCAACCTTTTCTCATTGTTTCCACGCTCGCTCTTTCAACCCTAGGTGGGCTGCAATATTCTTTCAATGCTCGCATGCACAGGTAACCGACCTTCGTTGCAGGAGAAAAGACGCAGCCTTCCTTGCTCATGCGAAGGAATAGGATAGATTTACGTACCCAAAGCTTAATTAAGAATGGGGTTGGTCGCCTCGGTTTTTTTTCTGGGAGAACATTACCTCCACGAATCCCTCATTTCTTAAGCAGAAACTAAGGCGTGTATCCTGTAGGTAGCAGTATTCTGAGCAACTTTGAAGTGGGTGTGAAAGTAAGGTTTAGACCTGTGCTTTAGTGATTTCATCTGTGCCTTGGTTATTGCATTTTTATTTTTTGTGGTGCAACAACCCTTAAAATGTCGCTTTGTGATACAAAAGGTTTAGGTTATCGTACATATACTATTGTTGCAACTCTAATTCTGATATACACAGTCTGAACATCAGCAGTGTTTCTTTGTTGAACTCAGAATGGAATCTAGTTCAACTCCTTGTATATGAAAACCACAACAAACGCGAAAAAGCGACTCCCTAACATTTTCAATCTGTGCACTACATCCAGCGTTCCCTGAAGTAACCGTTGTCACCGAGTCTAAAATAATGAACTTGTCCGGAATCTTCGCAGCAACCTATTCCAATTGGCATGATGCCACTGAGCTACTGACCATATTACGCCGATTACCAAGAATTTATCCTGAGTATATGATAAATATTTAGAAGCAATGGTCAGTCCATACCATGTGCGTACCTCCCCACAACCGAGAATCCTACATTTTCTTGTAGAGGATCTTGTCCGTATGGGTGACGCAACCAGGGAGGTCTTACGTCAACGGGAAAGAAATTCCGTTTTAAATTGACTTTCTAATTTCACTTGTCATTGAAATTTGTAAAGTTTTTGCTTGAATTTAAAAAGAAAACTCTATTAACTCAGATCTCTATACCTGAAGACATGTGTTGCGCCGTCTATGTGTTTCTCAGAGAAAAACACATCACATTCTGGGACTCCAAATGAAGCATCTGTGATTGCCTAACAAGCAAAGCGTACGCCACTTTTCGATGAGGGACTAAATAGATCAAATAAGTGATACAAGCAACCATGTCAAAAACAACAGTTGCAGCATTAGTGTTCTCACGTGACAAAAGCGAGAGTAACAAACAATTGAGCACCTCTGCACGACTGGGTAGAGTCGTGTACCATCCCAATTTGTTGAAGTGCTGGCGAATCGTCAACCAAGAAAAACACACAAGCTTGGTCGACCTTGAACGTCAAGTGATTCTATGGCGGGATAGCACTGACAATTGAGGCTGCGTCTAGGTATGAATAAGATAGCGTCTAAGTATGACTTGATTGAAGTCGTTCCTACTAACACCTCCACAATTTCTAGCTGTGCAATTTTAATACATGTTTTGTTCCCATTTGATTGATCCACTTCTAAGTACTGCCTAGCGTCGCGAATTGAGCCCTCCTTCAACAACTCTGTTACACTTCTAAAGGTGTTTCCAAATGCACTTTTAATGCCAGAGCCCCTTACCTACTGGCCATTTCACAGCCTCTCTCATTTGTGGTGTGGTCATTTTTCTTTGTACCACAACTTCCTAGCGCACTTCTCTTGTCTTGACGTTGTTTTTTTTTGTTCGTTCTTTTTGGGTTTAATCCTCTTAAACTTTGACGTAATCGATCTAACCAGTCCACAGCAAAGCAGTCAAACAAGATACGAATTATCATCGGGCCATGAGATTATACTTGATTGAGCGGCCAAGAACGTTCATTGTCACAACCAACGCCCATGCGCTTATCATACGACATCCTTCTCCCACATATAAGCATTACACTTTGAAAGGACTCGTCACAGGGTACGGCAAATCCAAAGACGCCAACAACAAAGACAACAATGTCTTGGTTGAATTCGTACTCAAGGACTATCTCGATCTTAGTTCATACCGCGATATAACTCCCAAGAACAACAAGAGGTTGTTGGGTTTATTAGGGTTGCTTAACGTCAAGGGCAAAATATTCATTGGGTTCATAACTCGTGACGAGTTGGTGGCTTCGGCAACAATCGACGATAAGATCTATAAAATCACTAATACCGATTTTTATTGTCTCAACAACGATGAGTACGACTACTTGCTAGAGAGGGAGTACGAGAGTCTAAGTCACCAGGAACGAGAGCGCTTGCGGTACCCGGCAGCATCGGTGCAGCGGTTGTTGTCCAGCGGTGGGTTCTATTATTCAAAGACGTTTGATATGTCTTCGAACATCCAAGAACGTGGTAACAACAGCGGCGAGTTCAAATTGATTGCCGACTCTGATTACTTCAAGCGATTTATGTGGAATGGGTTCATGAGTGAAGAATTGATCGAATCAAGAAACAGAATGTCAGTCTCGGAACAGAAAATTATAGACAAATCCGGGTTGCTCGTTATTGTTACAAGAGGGTATGCCAAAACGGTGAACACCACGATTGGTAAAGATGAGGCGTTGTTGACCTTGATATCGAAGCAAAGTTGCGCCAAAGAAGGGCCCCTTTTTGGTGATTGGGGAAGCGACGGAAATGGCTTTGTCTCGAATTACTTGGAGTCTGAGATAATCATTTACACAAAGAAGTTCTGTCTTTCTTACATTATCGTTCGCGGTAACGTGCCAATGTATTGGGAGTTGGCCAATAACTTTACCACAAAGAACATTTTGGCGCCTAACGGTCGACAGTTGGTGTTCCCGAGATCGTTTGAAGCCTCACAGGAATCCTTTGTTAGACACCTTGATAGATTAGCTGCACAGTACGGAGATATCCATATTCTTAACGCGTTGTCAGATAAGTCATACAAAGGAGTGTTGAATGATGCGTTTGAAGAACAGATTAGCTACTACTTGAAGCACAAGGAGTCCGAAGACAGTGGGTTCAAGGTGTTGTACAATCATGTGCCTATAACTGCATCTAGGGTCAAGAAGATCGGCTACTCTGGGCAGAATCCATACGATATTGTATCGGTTTTTGCGGATTCTATTGTTAGCTTTGGTGCTTTGTTTTACGATAGTTCTTCAACCTCGTTTATTGGCAAGCAATTGGGTGTGTTTAGGATCAATTCGTTTGACAGTCTCAGCAAGGCTAATTTCCTTTCCAAAGTCATCAGTCAAGAAGTGATACAATTGGCATTTAGAGATATAGGTATCGAGTTGGACAGAGACATATTCCTCAAGCACGCAAGATTATGGGAAGAGAACGACATTTGCATATCCAAGTTAACCCTTAACTATGTGTCTACCAGCGATAAGCTACATAAATCCAACACCACCATCAAATCGGCATTGGTGAAGTCCAATATAACCAAGAAGTATTTTGGTGGTGTCGTTGAGTCGAAACCCAATGAGATTGCTATGTTGAAGTTGCTAGGCAGAATGCAGGACCAGTCGCCAGTGACCATTTTCAACCCGCTCCACAACTATGTTAGCAAAGAATTGAACAAACATGCTAAGGAATTCACCTCCAGGACCGACTTGTGCGTATTCACGTCCACGTTCAACGTCAATGCAGAAGTGTACGATGGTGATATCACCAAATGGATCTATCCTAATGACGTCCAAGGGGGATACGATTTGATATTTATTGGGCTCCAGGAAATCGTGGAACTTAACGCGGGCCAGATGGTGAATACAGATTTCCGCAACAAGACTCAGTGGGAGAGGAAGATCTTGAGCGTGTTGTTGAAACATGACAAATACATGGTTATGTGGAGCGGACAATTAGGTGGTGTGGCCCTATTCTTTTTCGTCAAGGAATCACAAGTGAAATATGTTTCTAATGTTGAGTGCTCTTTTAAAAAGACTGGTCTTGGTGGTGTTTCTGCAAACAAGGGTGCAATTGCCGTCAGCTTCAAGTTTTCTGATACAGCAATGTGCTTTGTGTCGTCCCATTTTGCTGCTGGTCTAGCTAATACCGAAGAAAGACACCATAATTACAAGTCGCTTACCAAAGGTATTCAGTTTTCGAAGAATAGGCGTATCCAGAACCACGATGCCATCATCTGGTTAGGAGATTTCAACTATAGAATTGATTTGACAAACGAGCAAGTCAAACCCATGATCTTGCAGAAGATGTATGGCAAGATATTTGAGTTTGACCAGCTAAACCAACAAATGGCAAGCGGTGAAAGTTTCCCATTTTTTGCAGAGCAAGAGATCAATTTCCCACCCACATACAAGTTCGATAAGGGAACGAAGGTGTATGACACCAGTGAGAAGCAGAGAATCCCAGCATGGACAGATCGTATCTTGTTCTTGTCAATTCAGAACCTTATCCAGCCATTGAAGTATAACAGTTGCCAAGATATAATATTCTCGGACCACCGTCCGGTATACGCCACATTCACCATCACTGTCAAAATCGTTAATCAAACAATCAAAAAGAACTTGTCTAATGAAATCTATGAAACCTACAAGGATAGTCGAAGTGGTATATATGATATTCTCGTGAAGGCATACACCGATAAGGATTTGAATGACGAGAATTCAGGGTTGCCTCCGCCAAGTTCAGATAAGCAAAAGTGGTGGTTAGAGGGCGGTAAACCAGCCAAGGTGTCGATAGCGGCGCTTAACGATGAAGAAAACGGGGGCCCCACTGGCGGCAGTGACTTGGTCATGAACCCGTGGCGTCCTATCAATCCATTTGAACGTACCAATGAACCTGAGTTTGTATCAAAGAAAGAATTGGAGGCTCTTCAGAATTAAACGGTCTATGTATTAGAATGTGTATAGTCTCTCAAGAAGATTGTTTGGGCGTTTCCTCACCAACCTCTTGTTCTTTATTCTCCTGTTCTTCCTCCTTAGATTCTGTCGACTGCACAGGCGTTGTCTCACTCTCGTCAATTTCATTCAAACCGTTTTGGTTGTCATCATCATCATCATCTCCTGTATGATTATTCAAACTCTCAGCTTCTTTCAAGATGGAATCCAACTTGGCTTCGAATGCATCCAACATTCTTTCCAAATTATCAGCTTGCTTCTCAGCCTCATTGAGCTGCTTGTACGCATCAGCTATGTTTCCTGGATTGTCCTGTGTCATTATCTCTGTGGTTGTTGCGTCCTTGTTGCCTGCGGTCAAACCGTGCCCGCTCTGTTTTTTTTTTTATTGTCCGCGTGTTGATTCACACAACACAGAATGAATAAATAAGGATGCGTGTACTCAAGTAAACCTATAAACAAGTACATGGTAAAACAAAAACCAAACGTTACTCTTTTTCTTTAAATGTTCTTATTCTTATGCAAGCCGTTCAAGATGGAAATCAAGGATAAGAACGAGGCCTGCGAGACATCGGTATTTATACCCACACCCCATCTCGAAACCTTCTTATCCACCGAGACCTCGATATATGTGGCTGCTCTAGCATTGGAGTCCTCTCCCAAGGAGTGCTCGTGGTAGTGCTTGACGTCAATGTCGATGTTCAAGTACTTGGAGATGGCGTTGTTGAAAGCGGACAATTGACCGTTACCTTCGCCTTCGATCTTGACGGGCTTGCCATCGACTTCCAACTCAGCTTCGATCTTCTTGACGCCCTTGCCAGGAGATGAAATGGAGTAGTCGACCAACTTGTAGTATTGCTCAGGAGCTTCGTCATCGTAGTCAATGAAGTACTCTTGCTTGAATAACTCACACAATTCCTCGTTGGTTAATTCTTGACCCTTGACTTCGGCTCTGGCTTGCACCACCTTGGAGAAGGCGATTTGCAAACCACGTGGCAAGTCCAATTCCAAGTTTCTCAAAATCACCCAAGCGGAACCACCCTTACCAGACTGCGAGTTGACTCTGATGATAGCCTCGTAAGTTCTGCCGATATCTTCTGGGTCCAATGGCAAGTATGGTAATTGCCAGTGCACTTCTTTGCCACCAGCCTTCTCCTTCTTTTTCTCGTGGGCTGCAAAACCCTTCTTGATAGCGTCCTGGTGCGATCCACTGAATGCACAGACAACAAGGGATCCACCGTACGGTGCTCTGGCGTGGACAGGGATCTTGTTACATCTTTCGACAACATCAATCACGGAGTTTATATCGGAAAAGTCCAACTTTGGTGCAACACCTTGCGTGTACAAGTTCAAGGCCAAGGTGACCAAGTCAACATTACCGGTTCTTTCACCATTACCGAAAAGACAACCTTCGACTCTGTCGGCACCGGCTAACTGACCTAATTCGGCAGCTGCCACACTACAGCCTCTGTCGTTGTGAGGGTGTAATGAAATACAAACAGTCTCCCTATTGCTTATGTGGGTGGAGAAGTATTCGATTTGGTCGGCATACACGTTTGGCGTGGCCATTTCAACGGTGGCGGGCAAGTTGAAGATAATTGGTTTTTCTTCAGTTGGTCCCCATGCTTCTTTAACTGCTTCACAGACCTCGACAGCGTAGTCTAAATCGGTGTCGGAGAAAGTCTCTGGAGAAAACTCGAAATCCCAATCTGTGCCAGCAGTAGAAGGATCGTCTTTGGTTAAAGATCTAACCAATTTCGTACACTTGACGGCCAAGGATTTGCTTTCTTCCTTGGAAAGACCAAACACTATGTTTCTGAAACAGTCGGAGGTGGCAAGGTAAATGTGAACTGTGGCTCTTTTGGCGCCCTTCAAGGACTCGACAGTTCTTGTGATTAATTCAGGACGACATGGAGAAAGAACCTGGATGGAGACATCAGCAGGGGCAGTTTCGACAGCGAATCTTGTGAAATCAAAGTCAATCTGTGAAGCTGATGGGAAGGCAACCTCGATTTCCTTGAAGCCTATATCCACTAACTTCTTGAAGTATTCCTTCTTCTCAGGCACTGACATAGGGTCAGGTAAAGATTGGTTCCCGTCTCTCAAGTCGGTGGATAACCATCTTGGAGGCTTGTCTAAGGATCTCGATGGCCACTGACGGTTTGGTAAGTTGATGTTGGGGAACTTCTTGTACTTTATGGATGGATCTGGTAACATGGGCATCTTGGAAGGGGTTCTTGCTTCGGAGTTACTAGTGGTGAGGATTGGTTAAGGGAATAAATAAGTAACTATCACAGGAAGGAGAGGGGAGGATCTCAGGAGATATATAAATAGTTCTTGAGAAAGTTATTTATGAGTCAAGAAAGGGAAGAGGGAGGGAAACGGATAAATGAGTAATTATTGAATTTCACACACATCATACGTTGAAAAATTTTTTGTCACCGCACCCCCCCACAAAACCATGGGCTCACCCAGGTTGTCATCACTTGGCTTTGTTCGCTCATTGGAAGATTTTGCCCGGTACAGGAGTGCTTTGTGCGCTCCGTTTACTTTATTTTTGTCGACTCTCCGAAATCCTGCCATTTTGCGTCGTATTGTTAGGGAGGAATTGGTTCTGTCGGCTACTCAAGGGGGAACTCCAGCATAAAGTGCTGCAGAGAGACACCCCTTCATTACTAGGGCATTTAGCGATGCAGATCTAGGACGAACGGAGCATGGGTAGCTAAAGTGCCCTGCAAAGAATTTTTTTCTGTATCTCTTTCTATCTCTCTTTCCCCTTCCTCTGTGGCATCAGCACCATAAACTGTGGTAGCGTGATTTCCCCGTCTAATCTAGTCGAGTTTTCAGAAAAGAAAAGACTTGTCTGAAGGTAATCGCTACCGGAACTCCCAACAGGCAGATCTCCGCCCATCGTAGTGCAATGGTCTCCTTCCTTTTTTTTTGTTTTGTAAATCCTTCGCAGGCAGCCAAGGTCTTGGCGGACAAAACCATATAAACTTCGCTTTATTTTTGCAACTTCTCCTTTGTTGCAATACGGCTGGTCCGTTTCACACTCCCTCTTATACAGAACTCCGTCCATCTCATCTCGACTATCATTAATTTATATTAAAAAATGGAAGAAAGACAAAATATAACTGAAAATAATACTAACAAATAATGTAAATAAAAAAACAAAAAAATTGCAGGAACCCAGAACAGAAATAAACCAATATCCAATTCTGCTTGAAATGTTCTCTCTTTATGCTTCAATTGAAATAACCCCAATGAAACCCTTTCTCTCTTTTTTTTCTTGCTAAACTAAACCTCATTACTCAATACTAATATCCACATGGACGTACTTCTACTAACGGGAACCAAAGTAACCACCCAAAACGGCGGCCAAAATGACACAAATAAGAACAACAATAGCCAAACACCACAACTTCTTCTTTCTGGCAGACTTGGCACTCTTGACAGCCTTGTTGGTGTGGCCGACACCTTGCTCGATATCGTGCTGGGCAGCTCCGATTTGCTCTTCAATTTGTTGGATTGGTTGATCTTGCTCAATAACCAATTCTTCCATATCGTGGAACAATTGGGTCAACTCAGCCATAGTCTTTTCCAATTTCAATAACTCACGGTGTCTGACCTGGACTTCGTTCAAGACAGATCTGGCCTCACCTCTTCTGTTGGATTGCATCAAAGCTTGCTGGAAATACTGCTGTGAGCCGTCTTCCACAACAGCCTTGATTTCTTCATCGGTAGCGTCTGGTTTTATTATCTGATATTGTCTAGCGGCCTGGTCTTTGGTCTGCTCTTTGTTTTTCGCCTCAATTAATCTATAGTCTTGAATCAAGTCCAAGAATCTCTTTCTACAAGTTTCAGCCTGGTCCACTTTGGTCTGGTCCTTGGAGTGCACAGCCTGGGTCTGGACATTTTTGATTCTATTCTTCAAGTCTAATTGCAATGATTGAGCCTCAGTGACCAAGTTTTCAATTTGCTTGGAGTCGTATTCGGTGTCTTCATCGTTCAAATCCAATCCGTGCAAAAAGTTTCTTTGTTTATTGTCGATAAGGTTGATTATGTTGGAGTAGTTGTCCAATTGTGAGTTGATATCTTGAATCTCATTCATGAACTGCACAAAGTCGTCTTCATTGGAGGAAGAATATTGTTTGTTGTTGTAATCGTGCAACTCGTAGGAGTTGTTTTGATAATGGTTGGCATTCTGGTACGGGTTGCTCATGGTTGCTAGATGGGAATGTGGGAAAACGCGGGTGATGGAGGAAGAAGACGGGTAATGTTAGTTATGCGATAAACTAATGATGATGATGTTGATAATGATAGTGATGGTGGCTATTCCTTGCTTTCCTGATGCACTTGTAGCAGCTGTATTCTGGAGTAAACGAAACTTGTTCTGGTGAAAGATTTTTTGTAGTCGCTGTTTTCTATTTTTTTTTTCTTTTGCTTCCTGTGTGTGTGTTAAAGAAGAAAGTGGCAGACGAAATAATTTTCTCACTCTGCTTTTTTTCGCTCTTTGTTTTTGTTTATGTAATCGATCGGTTTGCGTGGTTTTTTTTAGTACAGCGTTTTTTTTTTCACATTTTTCTACACATTACAGCATGGACAAACTAGAGGGATATGTGATTGATTGGCGATGGACGAAGACGTCATTATTCTGGAGGTAGAGCACGCGAGCCGGCATGGTTGGCTACCAGACACAAATTAACGCATAAGAGTGGCAAAACATGATCCAGAGAGGGCCGTCCCTAGTCATGACCCTTTTCTTTTTTTTTTGCAAACAGTTCTGCAATGAGATTTATTACCGAATTAGCCCATCTGAGATATCGTCCACTACATGGACATTTTTTTTAGGAGCTTTTTCCATTTCTGATTTCAAGGCGTAGTCAACTCTAAGATGAGTTTCATAACCCTTGTCTGTGCATTTGTTACTGTCGCATGGCCAGGAGTGAGAGAGAGAAAGTTAGAGAGGGCAGCAAGGGAGAGCGGGAGTCTAACAATCACGAGGTTGTCCATTATCCGCTCCCCCTGTTCTTATAATGTACTCCCACAGCCTCTCTCCCTCCCCCTCCTCATGCACCTCATGCACCTCATTTAGCTCAACGGGCTAACCCACCACCAACCGTCTCTCGATTGCTAATTGGCTTAGAATTTACGAATGATCATTACCAGGCTAATGCCCACCACGAACAACAGACAAACAAGAGAAAAAAATCACTACTGCAACACACACACAAATAAACGAAAAGAGAAACCTATTTATAGATCACACAGTTGCCTCGTTGACCCTCTAGATCATCCTCGACGTACCCACTCTCATTTCAGGTCCAATTTTGTGACTGCTCCTCTCGAACTTCAACATAGGTAAAGCCCTTTCAATTTGCATACTCAATCCGGCTATTCTTCTTCATTTGACTTTCGTCACGTCCTCTGTCCGCGCCCCTCTTTTTTATTTTGATCTGAGATCTTGAGACAAAAATTAGCCTCTCGTCTTAGACACATAAACATACACAGAGAGAGCGGTTTTCTTGCAACCCAGCAACGGAAATGAAACCACCTGCATCATTCGCCCCTTCCAAACACCAAGCAGCGGGCCATGATGGATGTTTGACCTCGGAGTCGCTATTCATCAAACTAACTGGTCAACAGGAGATTGATTTCTACGCTGAAACGCAGCAGAAAGATCAGCTCAAGGATGCTGCCTTGGGGTCGGCGTTGTCCCATTGGATGCCCACTTATATGGGAACATTGACCCAGGGTGACATCACCAAGGAAGAACAATCGGCGGAAGCCCCCGCATCGGACAAGCAATATATCGTGCTTCTGAATTCGTACCATGGGTTCAATCACCCCAGCATTCTAGATATCAAGTTGGGATCAAAGTTGACAGACGACGCTGTGACGTCGCAGGAAAAGATTGAGAGATTGCAGAAGGTGAGTGATTCAACAACTAGCGGAAGCTTGTCGTTTAGAATCTGCGGCATGAAGGTGTACAATGGTACGTCCGGCAAGAAACCCGAGGTGGAGTTGTACGAAAAGATGAATGATAGTTCGGTGTCTGTCAACATCAACGATAATGACGATCACAAGTACCTTGAGTTTAACAAATTCTATGGCAGATCATTGACCAAGAGTAATATCAAGGAAGGGCTTGCGTTGTTTTTCAACAACCACTTGCCTAAAGACGTTGAAAGGAGATTGTTGAGCAATTTCCATAAGCGGTTGCAATTGTTGTACAATTGCCTTTTAGATTACGAGATCAGAATATTTTCTGGTTCATTGTTGTTTATCTATGAGTCGGATTTATCCAAGTGGGCGAAAGTGACGGACGACAACTACGAGTTGTTTGATCCATTGGTTAGAGAGTTCGAGGATGATGAAGACGATGATGACGAAGAAAAAGACACATTTATTCCGTTGAGTTCATTAAACTTCATTGACTTTGCTCACGCTAAGTATGTCCCTGGCCAAGGTCATGACGAGAACGTCATACAAGGAGTTGAGAACTTGATTGAGATTTTCGAATCCTTGTTGCAAGAACATTCCGACTAATGGGCTTTATTTATTTTATTTCTGTTTAGACATTTCTTTGTACACTATACAAAAAATACAACGAGACTACTGCACTAGACTTACAACAACTTGGTAATCTTACCAATGGCAATTGTAGTACCTTGATCTCTCAAAGTGAATCTACCCAATTGTGGGTAGTCCTTGTACGTTTCAGCACAGACCAATTCGCCCACTTCCAAAATGGCAATGACTTTCATACCCTTCTTGGCGAATGCAGGCGGCTTCTTGGATTTTCTATTAGTACCTTTTTCCAACTTGTGCTTCAATTCCACAAACTTGACTTCCTCAATAGCGGTATGCAAATGCATGACACACGAGAACCCGTTCGACAAAATCGACTTCAACTCAACGATAGCAATCTGGGCTTCGAATCTGGTGACTGTCTTGACTGGGTTCTTAGGGGAGGTCAAAACGTAACCCGGCTGCAAGTCTTCTTCTTCGATACCCTTGATCTTCAATCTCACTTGCTCACCACTGAACGCAGTGTCACATTCTTGCTCGGTTTCGTTATAGATTGTCAAGACTTCGATTGGTGTCTTGTTAGGCATCATTATCAAGTTGGTACCCTTCTTGACGTGTCCGGATTCAATCTTACCTTCCACAACAGTACCCAAGTCCTTCATCTTACCGCTGACTGGCATCATGAATGGACCATTGATCTTACGGTGCATGGTGTCCATGTTGTCCAAGTATTCCAACAACGAAGGACCAGAGTACCATGGACAGTCCTTAGGGTCGACTCTGTCCTTCAAACCAGCACCAGTGTAACCAGAAACTGGCATGTTGATGATATCGTCCTTGTTGTAACCGATACCTTTCAAGAATTGTCCCAACTTGGTGGTACATTCTTGGTATCTTTCCTGCGACCAGTTGACGGTTGGGTCGTCCATCTTGTTCACGACAACAATGATCTTGTTGACACCTTGGGTCTTGGCCAACAAGGCGTGTTCTCTGGTTTGACCACCTTTTTCGAAACCAGTTTCGTATTCACCCTTTCTTGCGGAAATAACCAAGATACCGACATCAGCTTGGGAGGCACCACCAATCATTTCAGACACGTACATCTTGTGACCTGGGGCATCCAAAATAGTGTACCTTCTCTTGTCGGTTTCGAAATAAGCCTTACCGACTTCAATGGTCTTACCGTCGTTTCTTTCTTCTTTGTTGGTATCCATAACCCATGACAAGTACCAACCTTGTCTACCGGCATCTTTAGCTTCTCTTTCGTATTTCTCAACCGTACGTTTATCGACAGATCCAGTCAAGTACAAGATGTTACCACCCATGGTAGACTTACCGGCATCAACGTGACCCATAAAGATGATAGAAACGTGGTCCTTACCGCCAAACATATCCTTGACGACTTCTTCATCGACCTCGTCTTCTTGTTCTTTAGCAATGGCATCGGCAGTTGCTATGGATGCGGATGCAGAAATTGGAGTAGAGTCCTTCTTAGCTGGGGTGGATTCTTTTTTAGCTGGGGTAGATTCTTTTTTAGCTGGGGTAGGTGTGCTTGAAGTAGGGGCTGGAGTGGTTTCTTTCGTAGTCTCAGCTGGCTTAGCCTCTTCTTTAGCCTCTTCTTTAGTCTCAGCTGGTTTGGATTCTTGTTTGGCCTCCTCCTTAGCTTCTGCTGGTGCTGGGGAAGCTTCTTTAGATTGTGGTTTGGTGGTGTCGACCTTCTTGGTAGCATTAGCCAACTTGATACCCGAAGAACTGGCCAACTTAAGGGTCTTCTTAACAGGTGCTTTGTTCAAAGAAGATTGTTGTTCAGCCTTTTGCTTCTGGAAATCAGCCAACGACATACCTTGAGATTGTTGCTGCTGCTGAGGTTGTTGGTTGTATTGTTGATAACCACCGTATTGCTGGTTCTGGTTGTAGCCACCATACTGTTGGTTCTGGTTGTAACCACCATATTGTTGTTGGTAGCCACCTCTGTTGTTATAGTTTTGTTGGTATCCACCTCTATTGTTGTAGTTTTGCTGGTAACCGCCTCTGTTGTTGTAGTTCTGTTGATAGCCTCCTTGGTATTGGTTGTAGTTTTGTTGATAACCACCGTACTGCTGCTGAGGTTGGAATTGCTGGTAGCCACCCGTTGGCACGAAGGACTGGGCTTGGTTTGGGTTGAAGGTGTTTTGCTGTTGCTGTTGTTGCTGTTGCTTTTGATCTCCGCCCAATGAAGCGTTGGCCAAGTTGTTAGCCAATTGATCTGGGGTGTTCTGTTGGTCAGACATTTTTATCGTATCGGTACCTGAACAATCTAATCTATAGCAGAAGAAGTACCTCTATTGTACCATCTGTCCATTTTTTTCCTTCGCTTCTCATTCCATGGCCATTGCCTATTTGAAAAATTTTTTTTTCTTCCTTCACAAGGACTGCAAAAAGTGGTCACGTGATACGGCTACTGATCTGCGGTTTTACAAAAAGGGTACCCAACATCGGAGTGGTTAGAACAGGGCAGGATGATGAGTAACCACTTGTTCTTAGCAAACCACGCTCCTAGGTATATTCGATCAATTCCTTTCATCCCCCCCTCAATGACGCTATTAAGAATACTCCGCTTTACGAAAACCACACACATCCATTCCCGCATATGAAATTCTTCGTATATTATACGCTATACCGTATGATCCCTCCAACCACACCAACGTATGTGTCTTGCCACCACATATCGATGTGTTGACCCCATTACATCACCATTACCAAACGAAATAGGGGAGTAGAGCCACTGGATCATTCCACTTTGCCAGTATTATTTTTTTCTTTTGTCTGTTGCTGCCTTTGTCACACACACACACACACCAGCGCCGCCCAACGACGACTACCGATAAAGATCCACTCTCTCCCCTCCACTCATCAATTCACGCCTCCACCACCAGATTTTTTTTTTTGCTCCAACCAAACGTTATCTTTTTGGTCAACGAAACTTACCACCACAGGGCCCTGTCACTTTCTAGGAATGCCATTATTCAGTGATCACGCATACACTTCAATCACGATCAAGATCAACCAGTTGTCTGACCCCAACCAGAACGACGAAATTGACGATTCTGTGGAGTTGTACATTTCGGATTTGATCGATTTGATAAAAATCCAGCCCAATTCAGGAGCAACAGAAGCAGCACGAGCAGTTAGGAAAAAGATCAAGTATGGAGACACAAAGTATGTGCAATTGAGAGCATTGCAGATTTTGGAGTTGTTGGTGTTGAATGGCGGACTGTCAATTGGTCCAGTGATTGCTCGCGACGATAAATTGTTGGACGTTTTGAAGGGCATAATCAGCGGACATGGTAAGACCGGAGACGGTGTGGGATACGATAGACGGGTGCAGAAAAGAGTCATCAACATGGCAATTGGGTGGAAGACAGAGTTGCAGGATTTGGATGGGTACAAGTACATGCAGGGCTTGTACAAGACCATACCCAAACTGAAAAAAGGTTCCGCCCACTCACGCCGTGCCCGTGATCACGACTTTGACGACGAAGGGTTTGATGATGAAGAACTATCAGATCCGTATGGTGATCAGGACAACTACAACGGAAGTCGATTGCGCGAGGAGTCAAGCTCACCAAGGGATTCCCCGCCGAATAGAAGAAGCCCCCCACCAAGACCAAAGTCCAAGTCGCCATACGTCAACAAGAAAGACGATAAGAAGGACAAGAAGAAAAAGAAAAAGAAGAAGAAGGGTGTTGTTTATGCTGATGAGGAGTTTGAAATCCCACAGATCAATTACAAGATAGAGGCACCCAAAATAAGAGAGCTAATAGCTAGCTGTTACACCCATACAACCACGTTGAATAACTTGTTGTTGCAGTTGCCAGCCGACGAATCTCCATTGGACAATGACAAGACGTTGGAAGAGTTTGCGAAGTGTAAGAAGATTAGAAGGAAGGTGTTGAACTATTTGCAATATGTTGGTGCCGGTATTGCCAGTGAGAAAACCTCCGAGGTTGCTCAGTTGGATGAGGAGTTCTTGGGAAGTTTAATTGGTGCCAATGAACAATTGGTTGAAGTGTTTAAGAAGTTTGACTTCAAGGCCGGTTACACCAAGGAGAATCCTGCTCCTAACTACGACGAAGAAAGTGATAGTGACGAGAGTTATTACACCTCTGATACGGATGAGGAAGAGGAAGAAGAGGAGCCAGAAGAAGAGATTTCACAACGGTTGCAAGAAACTAGATTGAGTCAAAAGTCGCCACCTCCTCCAAGACCCTCGAAACCTGCCACATTGCAACAGGCTGCCCCAAGACCAAGACCGAAACTTGACAAGATGGAAACGAGCGAGTCAATTGACGGTGATCCATTTGGTGATAGAAACGCCGTTGCCAACAACCATTCTGTCTACGATTAGCTGGTTGGTTTTTTTCCTCTCTGTTTTGTATAATATCTATAAATGTTTCTTATCCATACTTTTTGTTTTGTTTGTACGAAGTCCGCTTAAACTGTAATAGGCAGCACCTCCAAACACCGCAATTGACCCAATTATCCCCAGGCTCGACATTGTGTTGCCATACCAGACGACACTTAGTATCAAGCTGATGAACTTTCTCACTAGAAGCACCACGGTCACTGTCAATGCACTCGTGTTGCCGGCTAGCATATTGACGCCCTTGCTGCATAGGTACTGGGTCGACACATTCATCACAAGGTTCACAACTTGCTTGGGGATGGAGAACGCTCCGAAATGCAAAGGCTCACTTTTCATAACGACCTTGATTTCTTCATAGATTGTAGGTGACACGAACAAAAACAACGGTAACCCGAGGAAATGGTTGTAAAACAAACTTTCGTGCCATTGGTTGCCATAGGTTCGATAAATCTGCTCGCTGTATAACCCCATGAATGCAGATATTATACAGGCAACGAAAAGGATCGAGATCCCGTACAAGAATTTCGAGTTGAACTCAACCACCGACGACGTGTCTTCCGGGAGTGTAGCCTTAATGGTGCCCAAGGTGATGATGATGGACGATGTGATCTGGTGTTTGTTGTACCTTTTACCCCCGAACAAGTACCCAACAATCATTGTCACTACTGTTCCACTTGACCGGAAAATAATATGGGTGGGGATGCTGATGTCGTACTGCCATACAAGGTTGTTTAGCAATGACGTGATGAAATACAATGCGACTGACAAGAACCACTTTTCAATGGGGACTTTGGGTTTGATGAACCCTCGGGAGTTGAATGGGACTGAAAGCAATGTCGCGGTGAGGAACTGGCTGAATGTGATTAGTGTGCCCAAGGAATAGTTGGAATCATTGCTTGACAACAAGTTCTCCAAGACAAACACGTTGGTGCAGCAGCCACCAAAGACTTGAACTAGGATGTTTAGCCATTCTGAGATAGAAATGTAAGATATAGCTCTCCTCATAGGATCCAAAGGGTGTGAAGAGCACTAGCGAGTGTGTTGTTCAAGTTGTTTCATGTAGGAAAATAAACAAATAAAACACCGGAAAGGTTCAAAGCTTTTCGATAGTCGCAGAGCGTAAACCTTGCACGTAATTATAGTCTGACATTTTTTTTTTGTTCGCTGTCTCTCTGTCGTCTGCCTGCCTCTCCTTGCCCCTTCCCTTGCCTGCACTGTCTTTCGTATCAGGGGGGGAAAACAAACACCACTGCAATTTTCATGCAAAACAAAACAACCACAACCACTGCTTCAATCACGACTGTCTTCCTTTGAAAATTACCATCAGTCACCCATATACATGCCGAATACTGCTCATAGTTCATCGAATGGAACCGGTTATCAAAATTGGAAGAGCAAATCATCCACGAAGTACAAAGAGTTCCTGCCCAAATTTACTCCAACTATTCAGATTCCAGCCATTGAATGCTTCCAGCTAGACTACATCCTCAATGACGTGTTTACAAAAGAGAGCGATCAGGTGGCTTCTGATTTGTTAGCGGTTGCCTCGAATTACCAGAATGATTTGCGTCAGGATATCAAGTACAACTTGCTGATTGAGCAAAAGATCCAGTTTAGAAACATCCAAATTGCAAAGAGTGCCAGCAATCTAAATAAAATGTTCCTAAGCAAAAAGAAGAAATTAGCCAAATGTTTGACGAATTCCAAGAATGATCAAATTGATTCCCACATAAACGAGTCTGAAGTTAACCAGTTGTTGAAGAACACCATTGAGGCAAGTTCTCGCGTGAAGACCTTGATCGAGAGATTGACGAAGCTAGATAAGAAAATAAGAGGAGAGGACGAGGACTCCTTGGTCATATGCAAGAGGGAGATATACCCGAATTTGTTCAGGCTGATGAACAAACAAGAGTCTGGGGAAGTTGAGAAGATAGTGGAGCATGACGTGGTGGCTCCAAATGAGGACTACTTTGATTCACAACACGACGATACCGTGATACTGAATAGTCCAAGCGAAGCTGCTAATAGCGCTGCACCTGGCGCCGCAGTTGTACCACCCAAACCTTCTCCCGCGCTGCTTGTAATCCAAGTGCTTCTGCCGCCCCAGCTGCTGCTGACACCACCACACCAAATTGCGGCGCCCGAGGAAAGCCCGAGAACCCCAATTGAATATGAAGAGGAGGACGAATACGACGAAGAGGAGGACGAACAAGAAGAGTTGAACATACAAGACTTGAGTCCGGATCAGTTTGAAACGTTTATGAACTCTAGCATTGCTAGGTATAGAAATGTTCAGAATAAGAAACACCTGGACGCAATCAAAAAGGCGTCAACGAGCTCCTCAGCTACTACCAGGCAGCCATCAAACCCGTTGACGTTGCTTTACTCCCAGCTTATCTCGAATCCAAAGTATATTGATTCACAAAGAAACGGCCAGTTCCCATTCTCGAATATCGTAACAATCAAGTCAACCGCCACAACTGAGCTGACGCAGCAGGATTCACATTTCAAGAAGCTTAGAATCAACGGTGCTCCAATTACATCGGAGACGCTACGCCGAAAGAAGGAGAAGTGCAAGTGTGCAAATACAAATCATGAAACCCGTTCTTCCCTTTCGGCTGAGGATTTGTTGGCGAATTTGCACATAGTTGATCACGAAATCCCAGGGGATGAAGTCTGGACGAGCTCGGAATTCAATACAGACGATGAAACCGTCGATGAGTTGCTCTCATCGGACTCCTCTGATCTGGACTCATCGGTGGAAGGGTTTTCTCACATATCGTCAACCAACCAGTACTATTACAACTTGAAGTCCGACTTGAAGCAAAAGAAGAAGAAGCATATGTCTCATGGTAGAAAGATCAAGCGGAGAAGGTCGCACGCCAAACTGCCCAAAGAGTTGTCCCCCACACCAAAACACATTCCAAGTCACAGAATTTTGAAACCCAAGAAGTCGATATTAAAGACCAACTCCAGCAGCTCAAAAAAGTTCTCAAGGGAGAATTCCCCGTTTAAGAGAGCGGATTTTGCAACGGAAAGGTTGGACGACAAGTTGTCTGAAGAAGTAAGCGCCTTATCTGAAGTGAACAATGCCTATGGATCGAAAACCAACAACACTATAACAAATTTCACGGCGCAAGGCACCATTCTTTCAATTAGTGAAGGTGCTCCAGACGACTCCCATCTGACTCTGGACCAGCAGCCGACAGAAAGTTCCAGCCATTCCATAAGCTCTATATCCTTGCTTAAATCGTATGTACAGTGAGATGAATATAAAAAGGGCTGTCTTAATCATAATGTACATTACAAGGAAGGCGGCAGAAGTATATACACACGTTTCTAGAACAACCAGACGTATACAAACCATAGGGTTACAATCAAAAAGACAGCTAACCACATCCTCCAGCTTATCCCAGCTCTCTGACTCATGACAACCATCTTGTTATACGTGTTCTTCAAAGTGACTTTTCCCCTTTCAAAGTTATTAGTGATATCATCATTCAACTTAATCAGCTTATTGATTTCCACGCCCATTTTCTCGCCCAAGTTCTTCAACATGGAGATCTTGGACCCCATGGCACTCATCTCGTCGTCGTTCTGCAGCTCCAACGAGTTCATCAACGACTCGTTGTACTTGGCCTGGTTCGACGCTGAAGGGCTGGGATCATAAGGGGACGCCGTTCGCAGCGGCGTGCGGGAAGGTGTACGGAGCCCGACGGTCGGGGAGCTGAATAGCTGTGTTCGTAAATCTCGCTGGTGTGCGCCTCCTGCTGCTGAATATCTGGATGTCATTGTAAGGGCGGTAGGTGTTGTATGTGGTACTTGGAATTGCTGTGAAGATAGTGATGGTTGATGAGGTGTTCAGATTTCTTTTTGTTTATGGTCGTTTCCATTGACGTATTTTCTTACAACCACCACCGCACAGGACAGACAGACAAAAAAAATGATACCATCTCTGGCTGGAGGGCGAAATCGCTGGTGCGCCAATATCAAATACAAGCAAGATCCTTCTATTTTTTCTTTCATTCCATTACTAATTCAATAACCAAATGACGTCTCAGAGCCAGGAAATACCCAAGTCGGTCGAACACGTCAAGCACATCATCTTGATCCTCTCCGGGAAGGGAGGAGTTGGGAAATCGTCCGTCACCACGCAAGTCGCTCTCACATTAGCCAACAAAGGTTTTAATGTCGGAGTGCTAGATATCGATCTCACGGGCCCATCATTGCCACGCATGTTTGGCGTAGAGAAGAAGCAGGTGCTCCAGTCGACGCAGGGCTGGGTTCCCGTGTCGGTATACCAGGGCAACGGTACCACACGGGGCAGCCTCTCGCTAATGTCGTTGGGGTTCTTGTTGGGGGATAGGGGAAACTCCGTTGCTTGGCGAGGTCCGAAGAAAACAGCCATGATCAAGCAGTTCTTGAAAGATGTGGTGTGGGGAAGTGTGCAAAGACCGTTGGATTACTTGTTGATTGATACCCCACCAGGCACGTCCGATGAACACATCGCCATTGCTGAGGAATTACGGTATGCGACGCCGATCGATGGAGCCATAATCGTGACGACTCCGCAGCAGGTAGCCACGGCTGATGTGCGTAAGGAGATTAATTTCTGTAAAAAAGTGAACTTTGATATTTTGGGGATAGTGGAGAACATGTCTGGGTTTATATGCCCTCATTGTGCTGAGTGTACGAATATCTTTTCGAGTGGTGGTGGTAAGGCATTGAGTGAACAGTTGGATTTGACGTATTTGGGCAATGTGCCTATAGATCCTCAGTTTGTGGAGATGGTGGAACTACAAGAGGATAAAAGGGACAAGAGGTTGATCAACCTATACGAAAAGAGTGAATTGAAACCAATCATGAATGGCATTGTCGACAAGATATTAGAGAAAGATTTGCCTTCTAGGATCTAAATAATCTATATACCGTTTGCCTTTTTCCATTTGTTGATTTTTCTTTTCAATTCGCCGGCTGTCTGTTGATAGACGTTTAGTTTCTTATCCCATTTCATTTTGTCATAGTCGTCACCGTACTTTTCATACAAGCTCTTGAGCCATTCGCTTTCTCTATCACTCAAATGCCTTTCCTTCCTGACTTTGCTGTGTTGCTTGGCATACTCTTCCAATTGTTGAACCACGCTAGGGTTTTCAGCACCTTCTTCTTCTTCGTCGTCGTCTTCGTCCTTGCCATCCACTTTCATGGTACCGTAAATAACCTTGATAACTTCATTTGTCTCAGGATCTCTAATCAATCGTGCTTCACCTTCAGGAATCTGCGAAGGGTCATCCAAGTTTCCAATCTCGTCAATACTTGGGGCATTCTTGCTATTCTTATTCTTCTTCTCTCGTTTGGCTTGGATCTCTGATAAACTCACCACTTTCTGTTCATCACCACCAGCATTTGTACCCAACTTTGCTCTTAACCCTAACCTCTTATAGTTTTGTTTCAACGTCAAGGACTTGTCCCAGTTGGCTGCTATGATTGAATTCGAATAGATGTTGATATCACGTTGCTTGTCTTTGGTTCGTCTGGTGCTTTTCTTCACAGATGAACGAGCCATCTTTCTTTTTCTAACGGAGACCATGGTTGTGTTTGGTTATGTGTGGAGGAGTTTAGTGGTTGATTGTTAGTACAGTTATGGCCCGTACTGTAAAAAAAATTCTTACAAAAATACAAAAAAAAATCCCGTTGAGATGAGTGAGAGAAGACAGAGCAAAGAATTCGACTTCCAAATGAGGAAATCTAATGTGGCTTACATGATTGCAACATGGGCAGGAAAAAAACATATAATCTCTATAAATCAAAGGGTACTCAATAAATAAAGTATACGGATGAGACCTCTTTTCAGGTATCAATTCTAGGAGTTTAGTGTCTAGTTCAATAAAAGTGAGTCATGTGCCTTGTGGTTCACCGTTTCGGGAACTCGTCCTTATGGGCCTCCATGTAACGCTTTATCGTTTCAGGTTGACGCCGTTGCAAGTAGTCTAGCGGCCGCCAACTTTTAACACCATCCTCCAATAGAACAAAAAAAAAAAATCTTGTTGAGCCGGCTTCCATTTATGCCTGATTATTATAATCCCCTTGAAATCTGCTCCTGACATTAGTTGTTGTTGATGGTTAAGGACCTAGTCATACCAATGAAGAAGGGAACAGAAGAAAAGGGGGGGGAAGAGATATAAGACAAACAAAATAACAGAAAGAAGAAAACAGCGAGAATATTTCACACAAGTGGTGGCAAAGGGGGGGGGGGATTTCCAAGTGTTTATATATATAAATAAATGAGAAGAACAGTCACAGAAACGTGAATCACATAAATCACATACGTAATAACAAAACTAGGGTAAATACCAATTGGCACCAAACCCTCAGAAAATCGTTTACAAATGGGGAGAGGAGTTATAAGGGGAGAAAAAAGAGTTGTGTGCCAATGAACACGAACAAGAAAAACCTTGTTTATTTGTATGGGAGGATAGAGAGAGAGAGAGAGAGAGAGGAAAGCATAAACTCGAATCCTTTTGCCATTTTAGACTTCGATCAATTTAAAAATACAGAGAACTACGTGCTGTATGCTCGTCGGGTATTTTGATTTACATCAACTACTTCTTTTCCGGGGTATTTTGGTTCATTGTTGGGTTGACACACAAGCAATGAAACATGCCTTAAGCGACACCATGCTCAGATGCTTATCATTCAGACTTTAATCCCAACCGTCGCGGGTAGAGCGACACAAAGAGTCTTGGGTGCAATGTTTGGGATATAAAGACGGAAAGAGGGCTATTAAACTTCACCACCTTCTCTTCTTTTTTGTCCCAGACCTTTAAGCAGCCCAGTGAGCAAAAAACAAAGAAAAGGATGACAACATATACACCATGTGCAGATAAGAGATCAGAAAGCTGGTGACAAGTAATACGCAGTAAGAGTAAAAGAAAAAAGAATGGGAAACTCCGTTCGTGAAGTACTCATGGGCCACACAGAAGCTTACTTGTCGGTCCAACAAATAAACAGCCCAATTATGATTGTATATGGGCAGAAAAATGCCTTGCGTCGACCTTATGTAATCAACAAACCTTAACTTTAAACAACACCTGGAGAGTGACAAACAGGCACGTGAGTTGTTGTCAAAAATTCATCATAAACCACTTGGAGTGGCTCGTTGTTTTCTCCATCTAATTAGCAACAAAAAGTGAGTTAAAGTATCAAGGTCTGCAGTATTTTATTGTTGCAAAATGCTTTGTCTTTTGGCAAGTTTTTGTGGTCCCCTTTTTTTTCTCTTTTGGTGTTGAAATGAACGGCCCCAGAAACTTTGTTTTCATACACCTTAGAAATGTATAGAGTGTGTTGGGTTACGGGCATCTCAAGTGTCAGTACCCATTCAAGGTTTTCACATGACAAAATGGGCACCAATTGATGGTGCTTCGTAGAGCTGTACAACCCAGCTAGGTCCTCCCCTACTTCCACCCATGCAAACATTGCTGGGAGAAGATTAAACTTTCAGTCTCAGAAATAGGAGGACGTGTTGTAAAGCTTATACGGGATTAGTGTCACGAGAAGGCAATCATCCATTCGAGGCGCCTAGTCTTTCCATGTTGTGCACCTTTGATAGCTCAGATATTACTTGAGATGTACTAAACAGCCCGCACCACCAAAATCATAACCACAGTTGTCCCACCTTGCATTGATCCGCCCCAGAACGGATCGTACGCGGGATTTAGTTTAGTGTTCTCGTGATCCCACCACGGTTTGTTGTTTCCTGCTCTTAGGCTGATATTCGTTCGTAGCTGTCCACTCCCCGGCTTCCTGGATAAACCTGCACTAGTTTATCGCTGGCAATACGGATCTGCGCAGCGATCGGCACGAAAAACCCCCCAGTCTTCGGTGAACCGAGTTTTGCGCCAATTTTTCCCTATGCGATTTTTTAGTTTGTCTTTTTAATGGCCCGTGCAGCGTACTTTTATTTCTTTTTTTTTTTTTGTACTGCTTACGTATAAATAATCAACTAAATGTCGCGCATGATTTGGGACGACCTGCTCACACGTAAATGGGCTCACCAATACCAGGATTACCCACTCACCACAACCAAAACCAATAATCATTCACAAACCAAAAAATAAAAAAGGTTAACCGTAAAGTGTGTATGTATTTCTGCAGGCACGCCTATAAATCTCTACCTCTGCCTCTACCTCTGCCCCTTCCTCTGCCTCTGCCTCTACCTCTGCCACCTCTTCTGAACCCAGGCAAGTTGGTTCTCTTTTTGCTGATTCTCAAGGCCCTGCCTTTGAACTCCTTCCCGTCCAACTCCTCAATTGCCTTAGCAGCGCTTTCCTCGCTCTCAAACTCGATGTAGGCGTATCCTTTGGGCAACCCGGTGAACCTGTCGAACAAGATCGTTACCCGTTCAATCACGCCCACCACGTGGAAGAACTCCTCCAATTGTTCGGGTGTACTTTGGTAGTCGACGTTTCCTACGTACACCGAACGAGCATCGATCTCCTGCTGCTTCTCCAATCTTTCCTGTCTTTCCTCTTCGGTCTCCGGAACCCTGGGTGCTTTTTCTTCAGACATGTTTCTCTTGTTCAATTGGTGTTCCCTCCTGTGTGAGTGTCTACTTTGTCCGTCGGTCGGTAGATCTTTCTCTCGCTGGATGGGGTGGGTGTCTCTCTCTTTTTTTTTTGTGTGTGGAGAACTGATTGTAGGGTGTTCGATTTTTCCCTTTCCCTGGTCTCTCTCTTTTTTTCTTCTCTTATTATTGGTGTCCCCAATCAGAGCCGTTGCATACAAAACAGCGATTACCCGAGAACCAAATACAGAGTTAAATAGTGGGTATTTTGTCAATGCTGACACAATAGCGTATCCTTATTTTGTTTATTATCTATTATTTATCGTCTTTTTCTTCTTATATACTACAAATTCTAAGTCACCCTCTCATGCCTCGACAAAAGCTCTGTATGTTGTGAAATCCTGTTGCTGGTTCTCATCGGCAATTAATTCAATTGCAACATCTGGAGCGACAAAGAAAACATAACCAGTATCTAATTTTTGTCTAGTTGAATCATCACCCTTGATTTGAATAGAACCACTGCCGTGGGTACCGATGATGATAGAAGGACCTTGAACTCCCTCCATTGTTTGCTTGCCGCCTTTAGTTTTGTCAAAAATGGTTTGCAACACGGAGAATTCTTCAATTGGTGGGTCGTACAACACCGATCTGATGGCAGTACCCGTGGATCTTGGGAATTCTTGCAATGGCATTTTTTGCTTTTCAATTGACACACAAGAGTAGGTCAACATTTCAACCAAGTTTTCAACATCTTTGAACTTGGGTGTGAAACCGGCTCTCACGACATTATCGGAAGCAGCCATACATTCAATTATATCACCAGTGATGTACGCATGTGGCTCCTTGGCTTGCAAGAACATAGCTTCACCGGGTTGTAAGAGCACGTGATTCAACAAAAGACAACCACAGAACAAACCCACATCATTAGGGAACTGGCTGTTCAATCTGTGCACCAAAGCTGGCAATCTTGGGTCGATGTCTTTAAAAAGCTCAGGTTGTTCTGCAGTTCTGACAACCAAATCAGCTGCTTTCTGGGTTAAATCATTGCATTGGGTGTTCATCAACTTGCCAAAGACTTTTTGCAACAATTTCTTATTGTTCTTGTCTTCTGGTGATCCAGTCTCAGCACCAATAACAACACCACCGACGAACTCGTCGACTAATTTTTGACCAATAACTGAGTTCAATTCAGGAATGGTGGTTAAACTTCTGGATAACTGGTCCAATGGCTTGAACCCACAGAAAGCTTCGAATTCAGTGATAGCAATGGCCATCTCTGGCTTGTGGTTGTCATCTGGGTAGTTCTTTGGATCTCTAGCGTGTAATATAGCGCCCAATTCTTTATCTGGGTGAGCCTGGATACTCAAGACTTTTTCAATAGACAAGACTTTGAACAAGAATGGCAAGCCCTCGGAGTCGCCAAATTTGTTAATGATGGATTCGCCCAAATATTCCTTTGGGTTGGCGTTGACCAAGTCTCTCAAGGTCTTGTTGCCTAAGTCGATGGCCTTGGAAGGCACAGAAGGGTGAGTACCCATCCATAACTCGGCGTATGGTTTGTTTTCGTCAATAGCAATGGAACGATCCGAGTTGTGAGCAAACTGTGCAACCGCAGATGAGGAGCCAACTTTACCCCAGTCGTAGTTCTGGTATCCACATTGGATTCTGAATAATTTGTCGGTAGCCATGGTTTTCAATGAGTGTGATTTACAAAGATATTCTTTGTCAAAGAGCAAGAAGGAAAGAAAGAGAAGGAGTATAAAAAAAAAAATTCGGATACTTTTGAAAAATTCTCGTCTTGTTTATATTTATCAAGCCATGAAAAAAAACTGTGAGGAAGAGAACACGCAGTTCCTCGAAGAGCGAGATTTTTCCTTGTTTGTGTAACCTGCTCTCTTCTATTTTTGGAATTGATATTGGGGGAGCACCCACGCTGGATGATGTCCACCCGCCCTCCAGATTGTCAAGCCCGATTTGCAAAAAAATAAAAAAGCACACACATTGTTTCGGTTTGGTAATAATAATACGAGTCACCCCACGAGGCCAGAACGTAACGTGTCTCGCTGGCTATTGACGATCCAAGAACCTTAGTTGTTTCAAAACCGTGTTTTGTTCGGAGAAACAAAGCTGGGGGGATTTTGGATGAGACGTTCTAGACCAGGAACTGCAAACATCAGGTTGCGGCAGTTAGAAATGCAACCAATAGAAGGTCAACCCATGGGCTCGGGTATTAAGCTGGCCCCTTAACATTATTAATATTAATCATCGGAGATCAATCCACTGAGGCTGGTTTGCTTACGTCATCAACAAGCAGTGTCGGAAAAAGCTCCAAAGCAAAAAAAACACGCACTAAAACGAAAAGAAAAACAATCATCAAATATCGCGCGTCGTGAAACAAACGTGCCGTCCACTCCCCCCCCCACACACACACACACATTGCATAGCCAGAGAGGGTAGGAACAGTTTTTTTTAGATGACGGATTGGATAGAGACGTCTACGGGAAACAGGATCTCCAAAACGGCCCAGATCATAGGTTCAGATAACATAACCATTGGCGGTAACGTCACAATTAATGCAGCAGCCAGCATCATCGTTGAGGCCAACTCGAGTCTAGCCATCGGCCAGTTCTGCTATGTCTTCCCCAAGGCTGCGATACTTGCATCAGCGGAAAAGTCTTCTATTGGAGGGTACGTTGTGATTGGGAGGAGTGCTCTGGTCAAGTCGACGAGCATAGGCAACCGAGTTATTATAGAGGATGAGTGTGTTCTTCACCCCAATAGTGTGATTTACGATTGCTGCTTGATTCGCAAAGGCACGGTTATCCCTGAGCGAATGGTCATACCTCCTTACAGTGAAGTCAGTGGTGTCCCAGGCAAAGACTTCGCTGTTAAATCGCTACATAATAGTTATAAAAAATCGATCGAATTAGAAGCGAAGCAATTACAAATCCTTAATCCTTCTTAGGTTCGAAATTACCAATTAAGCCAGCCGATAGTGGCGAGGACATGCCAGACCCCTTTCTTTTGAACCTTCTCAACTTGAGCAATACACTGATGACAATATAAATGGCAGCAAAGAACCCAAGGTATCCCAAGAACCCGTATTGGTGTACATAGTCCATGAACCCCAACACTCCCCCGTACGGAGTGGAAAGCAACTTGAGTTGCACTTGCTTGTCTCTGTTCAAGAACGAAGTCATCATTCGCTTCATTTCTTTTGGATCATTGACCAATTTCTTGCCCTCAGTGTTTTTATCTGTGTAGTACTTACCGTCTTTCGATAATATAACGATATCGCCAACCTCGTACTTGCGTGGGTCGAGATTCCAGCCCCTGACCCAGCGGAAATCTTTGCGTGCCTTGGGTTGGTCTATAAACGTGAACAACACATCATCTTTGGTGTTCCACAAATGAGGTATTTGTTCCCTCATTTCCTTCAATATATCAATAACCTCGGCATTCCTTTCCTTCATTTGCTTGACTTTTTGCATCTTCTCTTCCCGGTTGCGCAATAATTGATCATAGTAGTGGCGCTGCTTCAAGTAGTGATACTCATGAGCCATGAGCGACAAGTTGTACAATTGCTTATCTGTCTCGGTCATGTTCTCCATGTCGACAAACAACACGACTATTTTATAATCCTTATAGTTGTCGTCTTTGTTGAAGTAATGTCGTGTCATTTCTGGAGTCAACTGGCCGTACAATGGGTACTGAATCTGTTTGATGAATTGCTCAATCTTGTCGTGGTTGCGCATATCCTCAGGTGCAAAGCTTTGATAGACATCGGCAATCAACGAGTTATCCTTAAACACAAGGATCGTTGGCTTGGATGTCAATGTGGTTGCAACTTGCAACGCCTTATCAAATTCATATTTGTCATTCTCATCGTAATTGATATAATCAATCAAACTCTGGCCCATCGTAGCCACATTCTCTTCGATCCGCGTGTGTTTAGCCTTGTGTAATTCAACATTGAAAGGAGACAGTTGCACCATTTTGAGCAAATGTGGCAATATCTTTTCGTCCTCTGGAGTAACTTTATCCATCTCATAGTAGAACAAAACAACGACTTTACTTTGCAATGGATAGAAATGTGCGATTGGATCGTGTGATAAGACTTTGGTGTATTCCATAACCTCAGTCACACCACGAGCAGACACGATATCAAACCTCGAATTCTTGAACAACTTGCTGACCCATTTCTTCATATCCTCAAGCTCCGGGAAACCGTCATAATCAAACCTGACGATCCCGACAGACCTAGGCAAGAACATTATGAATTGAGCGTAGTTACTGGTACCAATTTTCAAATTCTCGCAAATAGTACTGTGGTCGCGGCACATAAAGTGACCAGTTTCAGCAATTGAAAGAACTTGGTTGGACAATCTGTCCCAAACTCGTTTGTCTGGGATACACTCTGGGCAGTTTGTAAAGGACAACTTTCCCTTGTTCTCAACACTATCCCATTGTTTTGCCGTGGCGGGGAAAAATGCAACAAACGTTGGCGTGTCGATATCCCCATCAATGATCTTCAACATAGTGTCGACATCCAACATTTTCGACGAGCTAGGCAAACTGACTGCACCCGAGTCGTATTCCGCGTATGACTCTTTCAAATACTTGATTATCGTCTCGACCGTTCTATCAAGGTTTCGAGGGAAGGTATCGATATTCTTCAGCTTTCCTGTTTTCTTACCCTCGTTGTTCAAAGCAGGAGCATATAGTTGAAGGTTTGGGTAGTAATCGATGTGCTCACGTTCACACAAATCACCGCTCTCGACACAATTAACCTGTCTCATTTCAATGTTGTATTCTGGTTGTAATTCCTGGAACTTGAAAAACGCTTCCTTCCAAGTTGGAGCAAACTCCTTACAATGATGACAGTATGGCGAAAAGAACTCAACGAGAACCAATTTCTCACTTGTGATTCGGTCAAACTCTTTCAATGATATTGGATCTGGATAATTGCCTGAGTTAGATTGGGACCCCTTTGAACCCTGATCTGGGCTTTCATCGGGAGTCTGTAGTGGTAGTGCATCAGCTTTGGAAATCTCCTCACATGTCACAGGGGTGCAAAGCAAACCTAGCAAGGTGATAAGTGACAATTTCATGGCCAGTTTGCAAAGAAAGCCTTGTCGGGGAGTCGTTGAAATTTTTTATAAGCATGAATTTCGTTGATCGCCATCCTTTTTTTTCGTTGTTGTTGTCTCGGCCTGGTTGCTTCACTAGCCTAATCTGAACGATCAAGGCAGAGAACAACCAACTGATTGTGCCCAGAAATTACGTAATCAGCATCAAGGGATCGTTCTATAAATATATGTGTATAAATAAATGCTTCGTAGGAAGATGCTATTTGGTGAATTTCTTATTTAGTTTCCCACTCATTTCTAATAAATATGTCTTGAAGTACTCAAAACTGACCAACGTCACCGCACTGGCTGGGACAGTTCTTGCCAAGTTCGTAAAGTATCCGGCGTAGAATCCTTTCAAGCCTTCATTGCGGAAAATGGACGTCACGGTCTTCAACAACGACTTTGATTTGCCCGTGTCCTGGCGCAACTGCATTCTGGTTCTCAATATTTCGTGAGGGTAGGTGATGGTACTTGCAATCATCTTGGAGATCGACGAGGCTGCTATTAGCCTCCACAACGTCAACGTAGATCCCTGCTCGCCCGTAGTTGTGCCACAATGGAGTATAGTCTTCAATTTCTCGTAAACCGGGAAATGGATCCCCACATGCAACAATCCAAACAACGACGGAATCAAGCCACTGTAGAATGCTCGTATACCTTCGCTCTTGTACATTTTCTTGAACGCATCGATGGTTCCCTTGTAATAGACCTCGTTCTTTTTCTCCCTTCCATTCTGCACCATCAACCGAGTCTTGACGACCCAGATGGGGTTGACTGCTATCGAACTTGTCATACCAGCTGTCAATGCCGAACAAAAATGTATCACCGAGGGGTTCTCGATGTTGTACTTGTGCAAAAATCCTGGATAGAACCGTTTGGCCCGCTCATACACGGTGAAATATATGGTCCAGGTGGGCAAATAGCCAATCATGGTGGGCACCAAGCCTCGGTACAACCCCCTGGCGCCTTCTTCTCGAAGAATTGTTTTAAAAGTGTTCAAGAACCCATTGTATTTTCGGTCTTTGCCCATTGTGCCCTGAGCCTGCAATCTAGTCTTGACGACATCAAGCGGACAGACAACCACACCAGCTAAAAACCCTGATGCCGCGCCGGCAATTGTGATTAGCTGGTTGCTCGAAAGCCGTCTTAGTATTGACGGCGGCGGTATTTCTCCTAGTGTCTCTATCTTGTGGGTGATGGGGAAAGTGCGTTCGTGGGATTGACGAAATTCCAAGTCCTCTCCTTGGACAACATCCGAGAAATCACTGTGCTGTTTCTCTAGCCTGTGGTTGTCATTTTCAGGCATTTCTGTCTAAGTGATGTGGCCTGTGCTTTTTTGTTTTTGCTATGCTGGGAGGAAGGGAAGGTCTGTTTAAATGGAATCCTAATCCCGCTAAGTGGTCGCTGGTTTTTCTGTTCAGATTTGTAATCTGAAAGAAAAGAAGTGGGTTGAAAAGGAAAGGTTCTCTGATCCTGTGTAATAATAATGCTAAATAGTGGTTGGAGTGGCGACTAGCGACAACTAGGTTCTATCATGTAATACAGAATATGTGTAGCCTGTGTGGATAGGTGAAGACAAACAAACAAGATGGTGGTGATTATGTTCTGTTTTCTCAGTTATGTAGGTTTATGGCACCAATTTTTCTCTAGCTCTGTTTTTTTTTTGTGTCTGTATGTTGGTTTGAATTTCTCGGTTCTGATTTGATTCCCCCAAAATTGAAATTGAACCCGCCAACTCATGCACTTTGTTTGCCTGGTTCCGCACCCGAGCCTGTCCTGTCCCGTCGGCTAATGTGATAACCATAGCGAGGGATCAAAAAAAAGCAATAGACTGAACCATAACTAACCAACCGAGTATCCGAACTCTGCCAGCAGCTTTTTGTCTTAAACTTTCAGATGGTTGTGATGCAACCTGAGAATATGCTAATAGTCTTAACCTAATACGAGACCACCTCGAAGCATTGACCAGCGGTTTGGGTGCGCTCTAGGGCTGATCTCATGGTGGAATACTGCCAAGGCCCTCACCCACCTTGCCCCTATCTACTCGCTATCTCTCATTGTCTTTGCAGCACCAAGGGATTATGACCTGCATCATTGACATTACTATGAAAGCAATATGGGTACACAGTCGTGTACATTGTTACAATACACGTGATCGCGTCATCCGTTTTTCGTATCACTCTTTCATTCATTTCCTCGCAAACAACACACAGCACCAAAAAAAAATAAAGAACTCAAAATATAAACAATCTCACAACATCCAAACATCCATACTCAATAACCTCACCGCTTACAGAAAAACCCACAGTCAATCAGAAGCTTATTTTGCAACCACCACGATGGATCTCGACAACTACCCAATTGATAACGACAGTGCACCGTTCTATCCCGTAGATGAAGCAGAGCAGCAGCAGCAGCAAAACCAAAACACTAGAAAGGCTCAGTTCGAGGAGGTGACCAATGCCAGCCAAGGTTTCCCGGTAATTGTGCAAGAAATGGCTCCCCAGCACCCAAGGTACCAACCGACTCGTCTACCACAAATCTTCAACATCGATGGTAGGTCTTTGGCGTTTTATATTTCCCCTAACGAACCGCATAGAGGAGAGTACTTGAACAAAATAATCCAACACGGTGGCATCCTAGTAGAATCTCCCACTGACGCGCTAATCACGTTGGGCACGGATCAAGCGATTAGATTGGACTTCATTGACAAGTGCATTGAAGAAGGGAGAGTGGTTATTGGAGATCCATTTGCTAATGATGTTGGGGATGCTGCTGGAGAACAAACTGCTGATTTCCTGGATGAGGTCTCGGGAATGATAGACCCAGTGATTCAACAACTTGGCAGAGATGTCAGCGACATAGAAGCTTCTGCTCGATTGTTATCACAGCAGCATCAACCACAACCCGAAGTCGCTAGAGATGCCCTGTTGATATCTCAATCTTCGAGAAATAAACCTAAGACGCCAAACCGTTTCACTGAAGAGCAGGATGAGTTTGTTCTTGAACGTGTTAGAGAGAAACCAAGACTTAGAAATTCCCACAAGTTCTACGATGCGCTAGCAGAGCATCCAAAGCTTGCTCCCCATACAGGTAACTCGATCAGATCGCGCTACCGAAGGGTTTTGCGCCACCGATTATATTTTGTTTACAAAACAGATGATCATGATAGATTGGTCTTTGACAGCCACGGTCAGAAAATAAACATCGGTATCGACGAGATTGGGGGCACGCTCAAGAATAAATTCACTGCCGAGGATGATTACCGCTTATGCCTTGCGTTGAAGAATTCAAACAAAATTGTTTACAGTGTCTTCTCAGACTTGTACAGAAGGTACCCCAACCATAGCATTAATTCCTGGCGTGATCGCTACCGCAAGTTTGTTAAAGAAGATGAGATAGATGATTATATTAATTATTATCTCAGGAAGAAACGCCAAGGTAGAGAGCCGCTTTGTCTAAGTAACAACACTAAGAAGCAAGAGACTGGTGGGGGATCAAATGATGCTCAACCACAGGCAAGCGATAATGCTGCAGGTGAGTTGAATGACAACAGTGAGCCAGATGATGATGCTGAAGAGTAGTTTTTTTGTGTATTGTTCAGAAAATAATCAATATAAGGATACAAATCAACTAATAAAGAAACAAAGCTAAGCCCACACTTGTAATTGCTCGTAGAAGTCAACTCTCTTGTGGTCTGGGTTTGTAACATTCTCTGCAGCATAATAACGAACCTCATCAACCATAGCTGGGTGTCCACACGCTACAAAGGCGATCGACCCCGCTGAGTCTTTGATTTCATCCACGACGATTTCTTCAATTGATGGTCTGTCTTCTTTGAAATCGATATGCGCTAAACTTGACATAATGGACTCTTTGTCCTCCTCAAATCTGTTTTTCCCTTCAACCTTCTTGTCGTCATCAGAATTACGTCTTACTTCGGGTCTAGTAACGTAAATTGTTGTTTGGATGTTGGTGTTCTTGAGAGCTTCAAGTTCTTCCTGAAACCAGCCCAACGATTTGTACTCTCTAATAACCCAAATCAACCTCATCGCTGTTTTGGAGGCAGGCAGCAACCTTCTCGCCATGCCCATCACCTCGGAGTAAATACCTGGGATACCATTACCACCTGCAAGGAAGACAGCCGTATCGGCATACTTTGCCGGAGTTGGTTCGCCATATGGACCTTCGACACCAACAGTGATCTTTGCTGTTTGATCAGGCTTTTTGGCCAAGTACTGGTACAAGCCATGGGTCATACCGCCTTTGACCTTACAATACAACACAATGTTCTTGTCATCAGGGGTATCGACAAACGTAAAGGGGTGAGACTGCCAGAAGCAAGACGGACGGACAAAATGGATGAAAGCGTGACCACCGGGGATGGAATTCCAATAGCTGGGTTTAGGGATGATAACTTTGAGCGTCTCATCAGCGAGCAACGTAACCTGAGCTTTGGGGAAGCCAAAGACAATCAATCGCCCAGTTCTCACGGCACGGTCAAAGCACCAGGGCGCAACAGTGGCATAGCAGAACCAAACGTACCCAAACTCAACCACATGGATCCAAGTCCCGCATATGTATAACGCAGCCATGGCGATGTGAATCAACAAGAACATCTCGTACCAGCGTCTCCTGAAGTAAAGCATCGCTTGAATCATTATTAGCCCTGAAGAAATGGTAGCTATAAGACCCCAGTAGAAGTATGGCTCAGCCGCTTCTTCTGCATAGTCGTCAAACTCCAATATGGTGTAAGCGATGGAGTGAACGGCCACTAAAAGAAACATGACTCGTGCGATGTGTCGGTGGTAGGTCATGAATTGGCTGTAGGACATGCCAGTCAACCATTGCATGAGATTGTTTCGGCCACCGTAAAGGAACACCAAGGGCATCATCACCGTTGCTACGATTCCTGTTCTGTCGGCGACATTACGGACACGGAAAGTAAACCTTGTTGTAAAAATAGGGTTCCCTTCAACGAACCCCATTTTGATAGCATGCACAGCTGTGATGTAAGCGTAAAACCCAACAATCACTAGCGTTTCGTACCTCGAAGGGACCAAGCAGTCAAAGTACTCTAGGATGGGCAACTCTTGAGCCTTTCTTTTTCTGAACGTAGCAGGCATCGACACGTACTTTCTCCACCACGAAATGGGTCCAAACGTCAACTTCTTGACTAGCCCGGGGAACAAGATCTTTGACCAATTACAAACAAACTCAATGAACATCACCAACAACCAGTAACCCAACGCACCAGCTCCATAGAAAAATGCATCATCATAGTTACCCAACCACAGGATGTAAGACTTGTGATAAAGGATGATTTCACTTCCGTTGAGCTTGATCGGAACAGTAACGGGGACACTGTAGTTGAAATCAGGAATGTCTTCAAGATCAACAGCATGGTCTAGGTAATATTGGTAAGCAGGTTCAAACCAATCTTTAGAAATACGAACACCCCCGTACTCCCAGCAAGCTTCGACAGTTGTTTTGATAGCGTGGGACGAGTTTCTATTCTGATAAGCCATGCACCCGGCCAACGTTGCCAAAGCGTTTTCGTCCAAACATGCACAATCAAAATACTCAACATCCTCATCACAAAAGGTAACCATTTGCCCAATGACATGATCACAGGCCCAATACACCAAGCCATCTCCGTTAATCAAGAACCTCGGATCAGCTGCGAATGAAAACCACGCAATATGGGAAACGATCACAGCAAAGTTCAAGAAATTCATTGCAATTGTTGTGTGGATTCTCAAGAGGAAACAGAAGAGCATTTTCAAGATGTGGTCTCTCTATGGGTTTATATAGATGGCAAATCCGGCGAAACATTGGGGGATAAATTGGAAGTTTCAGTACAACCAATAGTCGGTGTGTGAATGTTAAAGTTGTAGTTTATTTTGCATCTACGGGCAATTTTAGCTTGTGCATCTTATTAGGTTGTATACCAAGCATTTTATTATCTAAAACATCTCAACCTCTTAGTAATGAGGCAATTGTGTTACCATCTCTCATGGCTTGTTGTTGTCGTTCCAAACCCAATGCCAAATGATGTGCTTCCACAACTAGCACCATCGGTCTGTCACCTATTGGACACACCACCACCATGCTCTTTTGTAAGGCGTCTTAGGGGGCACGAAGACAAATACTCATCACTCTACTTCTTGGCAACCCAAACAAAGAGCCTTATAGATGGTGAGGTTCGTAACCGTACTAATTTCGTGCCGCCTATGTTTTTTGCAAGCGAAGTCAGATTAGCTATTCTCCCCCACTCAATTCCCAAAAAACAGCCAATTGGAGATCTGCTCGTAGTGTCATTTACGGATATGTAATTGGAAACTATCCAATAGGAGGGTATTCTATTGTCAATTTTCTTGCAACATTGATTTCTTTTGAACTCGAGCTGCAATGGCTCTCCCTCATTTCTCCTTAAACTCGTGAAAAATTTCGACGCCTCGTATAAATAATGCTTTCGCTGTAATGCAGGTGGCCCTTACTCCATCTCTGTGGCTTTATGTCGAATAGGTAGCCAGACAAACGAGATTGTCCTTGATTCTATCATTTCCTGGATTCTCAAAAACCACCTCAAACAAGGATCGACAGTATGTCTATCAACACCATTGGTTTACTCGCTGGAAGTCCATGTGGTCTGTTCATGATTCTTGGCTTTCTTAATTTGGTTTCTTGTGTGTTGTCTGCTTTTTTGCTTGTTCCCCATATTAACCACTCCTATTACCGAGGCAACCACGTCGATCCGATCGAACGATTTTTAATGGGAATAAGACGTTAAAGCCGTCGATTAGAAGCCTTCACAAAAACCACCGACTCTTTTTAGACTCTGCGATGTATTGGTGTGCCTATTGCTTGACGTATGCAAAGGGTTCAATCATTGATCCGCGATCGTGCCTGCCATCTGTCATTCCAAGCATCAATTCATGAGTTGGCTTGGTAGGGGCTCTCGTCAATAAAGTACGCGCTCCTTGGCTCGGGTTTCCAATATCCCCTTGTTCTTGTAATTTGTGTTGGCGAAACTTGGCGTTTCTTGGATTGCAACGGGCCGGAAATCTGATACAAAAAGAAAACTAAAAAAATAAAGGTCGTGTGGAAACGACATATTGTCTTCTTTGTGGTTATTGACCAAGGAGACAGAATTTATTATTGAATTACGACGCAGGCGTCAACTTCTAGAATGCCTGCATCAATCGAGATATACAAAGAGACATCGGTGGATACTTTCAACTTTATTTATTCCAAATAAATAAGTATATATTACGTTCGTTTTCTTTCCCCAATGTATAAGACTTATACACATTTGCCAACTTCTTTCTGAGAATTTTCAAAATTTTCAAGCTCTTGTTTGATCTCCTCAATCGTATTAGGTTTCAGTTCAGTTAAGACACTAGTAATCTCGTCAAGTAAAGGTTTGACATTGAAATCATATGCAAACATCCCTATATTGTAATCAAAATCGTCTTTCGGAACCAGACTCCCGTTTGTCGTCTCCTTGTCCGTGTTCTCGAACTTGGCCCGCAACTCTTTGATTCTCACCTTTTGGTCGTGCGTCTCGGTGCTGAACACGCCCTTAAACTGTTTGTATTTTTCAGATTTAAAATCAACCATTGGGTAGTTATACGCGTTGATAATGTTGTTAATTGAAAAATCGGGCAACGGAACCTCGTTGAACTTAACTTTGGCTGGCTTGAGGTGTACGACGTTTGGATACCCATCGATGGAGTCACATTTCTCAAGATACGTTTCGCCTGGCTGCAAAACATTGGTCTGGTTGATCACACTGTAGATGAGGAGTCGTCTGTTCAAGAAGAAGTTGATAGTACGAAGCAATTTCTTGGACAACTGCGACAAATACTCAAATTGGTCAGCGCGTCCCACGTCTGCACTCGTGAACTTGTACAATTCATTATCGAAATCTGTTCTGGGGAAAATGACGTTCCAAGGGTCAACCAAGAAAACACTTCTCATGTAGGGGAAAATCGACGATAGCGCAACACCAATGGCAATGAAGAAAAGATAATAGTTCTTCTTAAGTGGAGTCATTGATTTCCCGACCGACATGGCATGGCTCGGCACGATGCTTAACCAATCAACGATGACAGAGAATATATCATCCGGGGAGATGAATTCAATATTATCGCCACCCGGGGGAAAATTGTTCTTCCTTTTGTAGGCTTCATCTAGTTGCTTGATTCTCGGATACCTGTTGTTAATCAAGTCATGCAAGAAGTTCTCCAAATCCACAAACGACTTTAAAATATACCCATTGTTCTTGGTTGTCAAATCTTGGTTGTAAATCACAAACTTTTTGTACTGCACGACGTCGTGGTATATTTGCTCGATGATATCAAATTTGTAGTCTGGTGCCGCAGCACAGAATGTGTTTACACGAATGGCTCTAATGATGAATGCAATTGTAGGGTGGACGTCGGAAATTTTCTGGTAATCATTCAAGCAGTTTCTTAATAACGAAGTGGACCCCGTAAGGATCAAGTTAGACACTTTGGCCGTACTATTGCTGTGGATAAACAACGACCAGCTAGAGAGCCACGACAAAATGGTACTACTCTCAATGTAAAGACCAATTGATTCCCTAAGGTTCTTGATTAGTCCACCATACGACGAATATGACCTCTTTACCAAAACACCAAACGTCTCTTTAGTAAAACAGGTGTCACTAGTCACCGACGCGAGTGATCGGTTGCAAACCTTCAAGATCACATTCAAGCCTCTGTCTATAAAGAAGGCAAAATTTGGGAAAGGGCGACCAATAACGCCACTGAAAATCGATGTCCATATTAATTTATCATCTTGCTTGGTCCAAATACTTTTGGGCGACAACAACGTCTTTTCAAGCAATTCCCGATTGTCCCTGAAATATTCCTCGATACTCGTATTCAAGTAAGTTTTCGGGTATTGTAACATCCGAAGTGAAACTGGGGATCTGATTGCATTCGGCAAAGCATCGCCAATCTTGGCTTGATGTGGCGGTGGAGCAATATTTTGCTGTTCTGCTTCTTTGGATTTGGGTATAACTATGCCAAAATGCTCGGCAAAAACGGCACGAGTATGGGAAAAGTCGTCACTTGATTGACTCTCATAACCAACATCAAAATCCACATGAGAAATGAAGGGCGCGCCGAGGGTAGCGTCCACGTCTTGGTAGCCATTATTAAAATTGCTTGGTTGTGTCATTGGTGGCGGCATTTGTTGCTGTAGTTGTTGTTGTTGCTGCTGCTGCTGCTGCTGTTCGGAAGCAGGGTTGTACTCTGTTTGATTGTCGTAGGATGAATCCGATGAAAACGTCGGCAAATCAAAATCATTACGCACATGCGATATTCTTCTTATGGTATCCTTGTATAATGCTGCTTTAAGATCATCGGTTGTCGATGGAATCTCGACATAGTACTGGATTTTGTCTTGGGGCACGTTCTGGAAGATGTCAGGGGGTGTCACCGATTGGTCTTCATTGGGTATCGACATGGGAATGTAATTTGAGACTATCTGGTTGAGATGGTTTGGCGAGTCTGAGTTGGGAGACGAATGGAGGGATGATGGTCGATTAGCAATAAAGTTTGAAGACGATGAAGACGTCCCGGGAGCAGAAGAGCCCAACATGGGGTCATCCCCTTGTAGTATTGGCTGTTGGTCATTGATATAGTAAGGTTGTGCCGGATTATACTTCAAAGAAGGATGTTGTTGACTGTCACTACTCACCAGTATCACAGGCCGGTAGCCATACCCCTCGGGTTGCGGCTGAAAATTATTGTTGAAATTTGGCGCCTGGGGTAGATTATGATTTTCCACCCGTAGATTGTCATTTGTGGTGGCTGTCGTCGTGGTGGTGCTATTGGTGGTATTAGTGCTCAACAGTCGATTGCTGTTCTTCTGTCTTATCATTTCCAACTTGTCTGGTGGGAAATCTAGGTACCCACACCTGTAGTTCTTTTTGATACAATTGTGACACGAGGGCAATTCCTCTGAACACTTTATTCTCTTTGCCTTACAGTTCGGACACCCATCGCGTGAATTCTTGTGGGTTCGTCGTGTTTTTCTTTCCTTCTTGATATTTGAGGATGATCCTTTGCTGATTGAAGGCGGTTGGTGGGACATCTATGTGAGACACAAATAAAAATACAATGATGATGATGGAAAATAGATATATAGTCCTCGACCGGGCCCTCTATGTTGCTTTTTTAGTTCTCTTTAGGAGGTGTTTTGGCGATTAGTTCCTGGATATGAAAAAAAAAACAAAAAAAAAATGGCGGATGATAGTGGCTGAAGAGCGGTGGTGGCAGGGGTTGTGGATAGTGAAAATAACGAGAACCGCGTGTATGGGTGTGATGTATCCCTTGGAAATAATATCTTAGTGATTATAATAAATAATGGGTGAGTGAGTGTGTGTGGAATTTGGCAGAAGGGGGATATTGTTTGTTCTTATATGCTGCGCAAAGAAAAAGTGGACTGGAAGCAATGACAAAAAAAAAAGTTGATTGTCCTGGTGATTGTATTGTTGTTGCGATTAACTTTGTGTGAACACAGGAGGTGGGAAAGGAGTAAGACTAGCCCTAGTAGTAGGTATGGTAGCCGTGGTGGTACTATAAGTCTTTGTTGCTGAGCACGTAAGATTTATTTTTCTTTCTTTTATGTCTTTCCTTCTGTCGTTATTTCGTTCGTTCTTTCTTTCTCAGGTTCTGTCTGGTTAGTTCTGTGTAGCATCTAAAAAAACCCAATATGAAATTTTCCCTCACTAAAACACAACACAAAGAGCGCAAACAAAGGGAACAAAAGGAAAAAAGAAAAATCACTGGCAAGCGGGTCGTGCACACCCCGCCAGCGAATATTAGGCTGTTTTTAGACGTTGTTCGTTCTTTTAACCCTTGCTTTTAGAGCTACACGATGGGCGGCGGTATGTACAAGAGACGGCATAGTCAAATCGATTGTACGAGAAAAAAGAAAGGGGTGAAACTCAACTGCTCTTCCTGCATGGGCCCCGCCCCCCTGCTAGTGGTGGTTAGTCAGCTGTGAAGGGAGCACAGCACAGCAGCCCAGGTGAACCCCAGCACCAACTTACCCCGAAGACAAGAAGTAAGAAAAAAAAAAGGAAAGGCCGATTAGTACGGCCTAAAAATAACCACCTTCACGTCGGCTATAAAAAAAATTGTCATCGAAGATCTTTCTGGCCGGTTTTGCTGTTGCTACTGTCCACTGAGATCCTTCGTTCCTTCGCATTAGCTCACCCCCCAAACGCATTTGAAGTTGATGCCCTTCATTTTTTTTTGTTTTTAGTGTATTCCGATTGTGCAACTTTCATTGGCCATCTTTTTTTTTACGCTTTTACGCTTCTCTGCCCTGCTGGCAAGTGATTGCTCTCAATGTATAGCAGTAGAGAGCCCCCAGTGGTTACTGGATTACAACAGCGCAACACCAAACCAGTGTAGAGCTCAAAAAGCAAAGTGAGTGAGCCCTCAGCGCGTTCTTGTGATTACACAGAAGCAGACTTAGACTTGTTTGCAGACAGGTTGACAATGGGAGATGTAATAAATCTTTGCTGCCTTATTTTTTTATTTTTGCCACTTGCTTCTTCTTCCTCTTCTTCTGCTTCGTTTTCTCCTTCTGTTTTGCTTTTCAATTTCTCGTAAATCTTAAAAGCAAGACGCCCATTGCTCCTGCCGTGCCTCTCTCTCTCCCTCTCTCCTTCTTGTCAAAGTAAGCTGGTTGCATTGCAAGAATTAATCTCGCCTTACCCGTGGTTGGCCCAAAATGTACCCCTATTGTGCCATTTTCAAAACACGAAGCAGCCAATCGAAGAAAACCAGCTGAAATTTCCTGCTTTGGGCTGCTAGCATGTACACCTCCGTGCCAAGGGGCCAAGCAGGAGGGAGAAGATGTTGAAGATGATTAGCTGCAGCAGCTATGCACCATTGTTGAGCTGATTATTGCATTAGAAAAAGAAACTTGGTGTGAAGTGTTTACTCCGCACTATTGTCATCATGAGCAAAAAAAGGATCTCAAAGTTAACGAAGAGATGAAGATATGCATCAAGGGCTAACCTAATTGTTAATCAATGATTTAAAGGGTGAGTGAAAAAACTATCATTACTTTAGCGATCCCCTCTTTAGCACCAACTGCTCCCCTCGTCATCTCTCCCTTACACACACACACACACACACACGCACGTCCCTGACAAAGAATCTAGGCCCTTCCCCAGATCCTCCGCGCCACCGCATATGTCTCTCGTGCATTTTAGAGCTATTCGTAGGTCAAGCCTAGACGAAGATTGAAAACAATGAACCCCCCACGATTCGTGTTGGTTCTCATAAGAACGTAAATTGTCATCCCTCTTTTTCCCTTATGTGGGTGATACTAGGGGATAATCGCTCAGCTACTAGTGCAATTTCAAGTTCAGGGAGATCAAACAGCCGCTTCGCTGAAGCTACACACGGCTTGCAATGACTTTGCTCTGAATTGGATGACTACTGAAGCAAACGTCGAATACAACATGAAATTTCAAGAAAGAAAAAAAAGTACAATAAAACTGGAGATCCCGGAGAGATTACTGCTGGTGCATCTTAAAGTCACAGGGATCGGGTCGGATCACATTGGCAAGAGTTTGCAATACGGCTCCTCGTGTTTTGATTTTTTTTTTCTATTTCCACG
Organism: Candida pseudoviswanathii; assembly: GCA_030565125.1. Taxonomy (NCBI): domain Eukaryota; kingdom Fungi; phylum Ascomycota; class Pichiomycetes; order Serinales; family Debaryomycetaceae; genus Candida; species Candida pseudoviswanathii. The sequence continues at coordinate 129,304 of JAJMBE010000009.1, read as the reverse complement.
CTCTTAGGGCGTGGCTCGTTAAGTAGGCTTTGGGCCAATGACTAACGGGTGATGTGATGTTTGCAGCACTAGAAAAATAGTTGTTGCAGACGCTTAGAGCGACTAAAAAATGTCCAAGTCTATCATGCTTGTTTTAGGCAGTTGGGTATACAAGAAGCTCTGCACTTTTGCTAAGGTTAGAAATCAAGTCAATTCTCCTAGTGGAAACCTCAGATCAATCATGTACTGTGTCAGTATTTCTTCCTAGTTCCCCAGAGTACCTACTTCACCCAGCATGCTCTCCCCGTATGCCATCCCCAGTGCATAATCTAAACTTTGCAGGATATCTAAACGACGAGTTACCATTACTTTCTCTCTAAAAGTTTCCAACGGAACGTGCGTTCTACGAAAGTTGAGAAGTAGACGCCACAGAATGAAAGCAATTTGAGTCCACTCATTCACCTTGATAAAGATGTTGTCAAAAGAATCACACGTGGACCTCCCAATGCCATTTGCTGGCGCCACAAACAAAGATTACATTACTCTTGGAAAGACACCACTTTTCTCCCACACTATGCTCAAGCTTTCAACAAAGTATGGGGAACCACTCACTGGTCGTGCCCAACACAATTTGTTTCCTTAGTCGCGCTTTTCGTCTTTACCAATCAGAATTGAAGTGAAAAAAATTACAAGAGAAGGAGAAAAAAAAACGCTCAACCAGAACACTATCCAACCCACGATACTTATTCACACACTCCACACATCAAGACAACATGGCCGGTACATTACACCCAGATAAGGAATTTGAAAGATACAACGTCGCCAAGGACAAATTGGGCCACTACTTCAGATTCAAGCCAAGACCAGCTTTTTTCAACATAATATTCATGGGTCTCATACCAGTTGGTGTCTTCTACCTTGCCTACGGCACTGAGGGCTACGTCTCCATCGCAGACAGATTTAGAACGCAACCTGTTTTGCTCACAGACTACGTTCCAAGAGCTAAGAGGCAGCAAAAGGTTCCAGCTGAGGTTGTTGAAGATGATGACGAGTAGACAGAAGCTATAGGTTTTTGACACAATATACAGTACATTAGTTTAAAATGGGAACCTCCAGAATCAGGTGATAAATTCCTGCTTTATATTTATAGATCCTGAAACATTTGGCAGTATTGCTAATTGGGTATAAATGTTAATTGGCCATGCAAGTAATCACCCACCCGGACTCCCGCGATACCATAAAAAAAAGAAGAGGAGGAGGGTGTACCCACGACTGTACGTGCTTCTGCTCCGGATTTAACAGCTGTTGAGCTTTTATTGTTTGAGTTTACTCCGATATGCAATTGCTCCTAGGGGGAGTTCTCCTCTCTTGTCTTGTTTCAAAATCCAATGGGGGAGTGTGGTTAAGTCGGTGTTGGAGATAACTTCATGTACAATGTACCAACGAATAAAAGTAATAACCCCAAATTTATCCTTTTGAAACTTCTGAAACAGCAACAAAAAAAAGAAATAAAGCAGACAGAGAGGTTTGCTTCCCTTTAATTGTGATACAAGTAGGAGACGCGGATGGTGTGTCGCTGGGTATAACTTAGGGCCAGGTAGTGTCACTTGGTGTGTTGTGGTTTTGGAATTTTTGTTGCAACAAGTTGGAATTTATTTTGGCGCGATTTACAACCAATTATCCTACCAAGTTGAAATTTGGTAGTAGGGCAGGAAGGGCTAAGAAATAGGGGCAAGGCTCAAATTATGAAGAGCCAAATACGGATTGTCACTACCAATGGTTTGTACGCGTTGTACTAAATAAAATGTGTATGTATTAACAATTAGATAATTACGATCGAGGAATAAATTTTATAAGGAACGACATGACCGAAACCAAACCAATAATGAAAAAAAAGGCAAACGAAATGTATGTAAAAAAAGGAAAGACTCACATATAGACTCTTGTAATAACAAATGAAAGAATAACACCAATAATAATAAGAATAACCAACCAGTAGGAACAAATAGAAAAGCAAACAAAATGGGGTTTAGTAATAGAAAACGAATCAATCATCTTCTCTTGGGTAAATCAAGCTTGAACTCACCTAATCCAGACTCAAGATTCTTCAACAAGTCAACTTCGCTAACCATAGGGTTGTTCTGTTGCTTGCGGGGAGTAGTCTGGGTAGAGCTATCCTCGTTACTCTCGTCTTGGTAGATGGTATCAGCGGTTTCGTAGACAAACAGGTAATGGTTGCTCAAGGTGAAAACCGGCATACCTTGAACAATATCATTGCAATCAGCACCAGCCAAATCAGACATGGACTGCGTGTGGCCGTGAGACACATGTCTCCTCATAGACTTTTGACGTTGATGTTCGTTGGTCTGAGACTTGGTCCATTGCAACTTTGGGTTCATGATGAATGTAGGAGTGGAACCAGCACTGAAGGACTGAGCCTTCTTCAACGTTTTCTTGGCGATCTTGGTTGGGGTGGCACCAAGGACGTTGTTAGACGAGACAACAGACTTCTTCTTCAAGACCGGACGCTGTGGAGTAGTAGCAGTAGTGGTAGCACTTGGATGCTTGTTCAAGTTCAAGAAGTCAAAGTCGTCTTCGGTGATAGACTTTTCCAAATCGCCAGTGGTTGTTTCCTCGTACTCAAAGTCAATAAACTCAGACAAGAGATCACCCTTGCAATCGAAAACGCTACTGGAGCCACCCAAGGCTTCGAAAGGATCGTTGCTCAACAACTCCTCGGCAGTGATGTTACCACCAAACATAAAAGCACTGGTGTTGTTGGCAAAACTCAAGTCATTGTTCAAGTCCAGCTCCGGGCTGGCAACTTCAATAGTAGTTGGAGAATCACCAGTCATTGGCTGCAAAGGTGGAGGAGAGATCTTTCTCAACTGCTGGATTTGTTGTTGTTGCTGTTGAGCCTGTTGCTGTAATCTTCTCTTTTGCTTGTGTGGTCTGCAGCTAGACTTTCTCTTTGGCTTCAACTCAGGAGGTTTCGGGATTTCCCCCTTCTTCAACAACAACAACTGCTGCTGTTGCTTTTCTCTCTGTTGTTCAATCAACTTCTGCAATTGGGCATTCAGCTGAGTTTGCAACTTTGACGAAGTGGTGGTGGCACATGACGAGGTGCTGGTCTCACGCTTGTGCGTCTGGGTGGACTTGCTAGCTTCGTTGTTGACCTGTTGTTGGAACTGGAAAGCAGCTTGTTCATGTGGGGATGGCTGCTTCTTCGTAATCTTCATGATACTAGAAGTCTGTTGTGGAGCAGGTTCAATGAGGCTAACACCCAAGCCAATGGTGGGGCTGCTCTTGTCAGCAATAGAAGTGCCAGCTGAAGAAACACGCGAGGCAGCTGTGTAGTGTGGTTGTTGTGGGGAGAATTGGGAAGGAGAGTTACTCATGGCTTGAACTGAGCTTGGGGTACTTGATGTTTGCTCAACAACTGGTGCGATTGGCTTTTGCTGTTGTTGGAGGTGGGCTTGCAAGTTCAACTGTGAGCCAAAGTTCATAACATTTGGAGTGATGGGGGAGAACTGGGCACTCACAGGAACCGAAGCGCTAGCAAAAGTACCACTGCCGTTGCTATTGTTAGTAGCGAAGGAACCATTGGAGAACGTGGCAATAGCTCCAAAGACAGGGGTAGGGTTGGCAGAAAAGTTAGAGCCGCCAGTTAATTGGAACTTGGGACTCACGGCAGACTTTGGAGTTTGCAAGTACTGTTGCAATTGTTGTGCCTGTTGCAACTGTTGTTGCTGTTGCTGGATCTGGTGTTGTTCTGCAACAGCGGCAGCAGGGATAAAGTCCAAGATATCGATTCCCGACAAGTCAGCCGCGTTGGCGGTGAAGTCCGGGTTGCTTTGGTTCATAGTAGCGAAAGTGTTTGGGTTTGGAGAAATGAACTGGCCATTGGTATTGGAGGAGGCAGGGTTCTGCAACATAGGTGAGGCGTCAGCAATCATCTGAGCGAAAAAGTCAACATTCATATTCATAGTGGGTATGCAGTCGGGATATCTCTCTTTTGTGTTTTGTGTAAAGCGATTGGGAAAATAGTTAAAGGGGGTGGTCTGTTACTACGGTGGTAATAGTAGTAGTATTAGTAGATAGGAAGGTAGCGAACGTATAAAGTAGGTCAGGGAATTGTGAAAGTTAGGAATGTTGGAAGATGTGGGCGAGATTCAGCAAGAAGAAAACGTTGGGGGTAATTGTGAGTTATTTCTTCTTTATATAAATTTCACCGGGGAATCGTCGAACAACAAAAAAAATATTATGGGATGGGGGAAAATATGGAACAAAGTGCAGGAAAAACCAATTCTTGTGAAATACCTGGGCAATGAATTAAATTTTCCTTGTCTTTCGGTGTGCTTCTATCTGGGGGGTAGTTGGCACAGCTGGGGGGTGAGCAAAATAAATCCAACTGGGTAGGATTGAGCGGAAAGTAAAGTCGGTTTGCGTTATTGTCTTTGTAGATGTGTGGAAACCTTAATGGAAAAAGAAAACTAAAAACTTCAATCTCGGTAATTGAGGACAGTTCTTGTGTTTCTTTCTTTTTTAGCTTTGAGCGAAAGATTGCTATTTAGAAAAAGGTTTGGCGGGTGGATTGTTAAAAAGCGAATGGAATAAGAGATCTTTCTTAAGTGGAATAAGGAGCAATTGTACTTCTTTGTCGTTGTTGATGTGTGTTAGCGAAGGAATATGAACAAGAATTGATGGATGTGAAATATAAATAAAAATTGCAAAAAAACAAAAATCCAGAACCAGGGAAATCTTTGTCACAATTTATATTGAAAAATTTGCTTGACTTTACAATTTGCAATTCAACGGTGATTCACCCACAATTGTAGCACAAGGGATGTGTTCTTTTCTTTTTTCTTTTTTTTGTGGTTCTTGCGGTTGTTCAAGGGTATGCGTAATTGATGAACAAGATAGACAATCCCGCAATGGGTTAATTTAGATGTACAACCTCTCCATCATCAAACAGCGGCTCGCCATGACACACCCACTCCGCGGTTCATACAGAGGAGTTTTTTATTTTTGTTAAGGTTACGATCCCCAATGTCTTCTTTCCTTCTGCAGAACCAGCATCAAGCACAATTACTTATACCAGAGAACAAAGGAGAAGGTGGATATTTTTTTTAGTACTTGCATTTTGTGTCACCTCCACGTGAGCTATTTTTAAACCACGAAGATATGGTTTTTGTGCCGCCGCGCACGACTCTGCCGCTGAACAATGTGTTGGTTTGGAGAAACAGCATGGGCATTATTATTTTCACGCTTTTTGGTTGCGTTTTAGCTTGTACCGCAACGGTACATACAATACGATGAGACGAATATGATAGCTGCTAAATGCGGCGTACGTTTTCCTCCCTTCAACGAGGACCAACAACGACCACTCTGTCTACCCACATCAAGCGCTAACCATTACATGTAAAATTCCCTGGGTTTATTCCCCGTGGGAAGCGTTGAGCCCGCCATCAATTATAGAGCTCAGTCCGCTAGCATTGTTCAGTCCGGTTTATTTCCTGCGATATGAAAATTCTACATACTCTTTCGATACACAAATGATATTCCGCGCCTGCTTTCTTATTGCTGCCTGTCTCATAATTTACGCAACTGTGGGTGACTCTCTCGCTGGGTGCCCTTGACAACCCAAACCTCACCCCAATTGACCGTAGATCAAGATTTCTTTTTCTTTTGTCTTCCAAGCAAGCTTTTTCCTCTTGCCTGGGTTTCTGTTGGTGCTGCATGTACTTTTGTGTGGATCCTAGTCACTTCGGCTACAAGCCGACTAAATGACATAAGTCCCTTTGCGATGGCACAAAAACACCAATTCTTCTGGATGTTGTAGAGTCCATCCACTCCGTTGATGGTCAATCATTTGTCTTGTCGCTGCTACTGGCTCGTGGTTATGATGATACGTTCAGCACAATAGGTGAAATTTTCATTATTCCATATCTTTCGTTAACTACGGTGGGCAAAAGGAAAAAGGAAAATTGGTGATCTACGCTGGACAAAAGGGGACTATACTACCAGATATGAAACACGCTTCTACGAGTTGATGAGAAGGAGGACGAAACAAGGGATGAAATTGAGTGTATTAGGGGTTCAAAGCGCGTGCCCTCTTCCCCTCTAGCAAATATGCGATTCGCACCGATGAATTATTCACTTGCCTTTTTGCTCCTTCAACCATTGGGCTATTAGTTTTTTTTTTCTATTTGTGGGGGAGCAGCCCAATCAAAGTGTGTGTCTCAGAGTTAAGGGGGTTTTAGATTTGATGCTCACCTATACTTTGCACCCTTTGCCCTGCCCTTCTTTTCTTTTTTTCCCTCTTTCTGTCTTTGACTTTTTTTCTCTGCCCATGCACACCATCACCCCATTTCTCAGGAACTGTGCCCACAAGAATCAGGTCAGCTTATGCCAGTAATTTCACAAAAGAGCGACGACTATCCATCTCCTCTTCCGCCCCCTTTGGTCATCAATTAGAGCGAGAGATTGTGGACAGGAAGAGGGAAAAATATCAGAAAGAAAGGTGATCTACGTTTCATTCACACCAGAATGTTGGTAGCTGCGTATACTTAATCCAGTAAGAGGGTGTTTTAGCAAATAATGTAGCCATCCCGGAAAATAATAATTGCGAGCAGAGAAAGTGGTGGCCCACTATCTCCATGCCGCCTTTATTGGATTGACCATCACCATCGATTGTTAAAAATAGAAAGACAACCAGTGGGAGTCTTCGTTAATTCATACAGTGCCTGCCCTCCCCCTCTCTCTCCGCTAATCACTGCTCCAATTTGAGCATCCATCCCAGTCCATCGATTACTAAAGTACTAAAATTAAAAAATCTGAAACACACAATGAGCGGGTTTTATTTGCTAGTGATTGCGTGGGAGTTGGTGTTGGTTGCAGCAGCAGCTACCACCACCTTCAGTTTGGGAAAACGTTTTCTCAATTTCACATGGTTACCATCATCAGCAGCAATCAACATCTCAGTTCCACTGGGATTAACAAGGGGGATTATCAAGGGATGGGGGGAGTTTCAGATTTGAGGATGAAAGCTTGATGGTGCAAATTGCACCAGTTCGGGTGCGGTTGCAGTCAAAGCCTGGATGGGCCAATCAGAGCTTGCTCAAATCCTTTTAGTAAAAGAAGCGCTTTCCCAAGGGGAACCGGCGTGTGCTCTGGATTTCTTGGTACGACTAAGAAACCTAAAATTTGTGATCTTGGGTGGGAGGAGGAAGCAGGAGGCTGTTTTCTGGAAACACTACATGGTTGATCTCTACCTAAAATAACGCCAAACATTTCGCGCGCTGGTGGGAGCTTCTCGTAAGCACGCACCCCGAACAATGGAAGGAAGAAACTACGGGAAACTCGCCTTAGTGTTTTGAGTTTACCGCGTTTCTTTGTTTCTGCACTTTGTGATTGGCTTGGGTTGGGTTTGGTGCTTCTTTTTTGTTTATCGTGGACGCAGAGATCGGAGCTCATAGCAAGTACAACAAAGATTGACAGTTTTCTGCTGAAACTACTTTCAAGATTGGCCACGATACCTTCCATTTTCCTCTATATTTTTGCTATTTCGACAATCAATTCGAGACGCTTTAATTCGAAAGGACGTGTGTGCCCACTCGTGTTTTCTGAAGAAAGGGGGAAACAGGGCAGGTCCTGCCAATCTTTTAAGTTTTGCAGTGACAAGCAAAAGAAAAGAGAAAATTGCTGCAGCGTCAATTTTGGCAGTTTCTTCAATTCTTCTGTTCACTGCTCTTGCAACAACCATCCCCAACAGTTATAATCAAATGTTGAGTACCAAACGTTCTCCGTATCACACATGATACCTCATCGTCGGCGAAATTGTTCACAGGTAAGCTTAAATTCCTCACGAAACATCTCATCGATTCTGTGTAACAAACAGACATGAAGAAAGCAGAACGAGTGTGTATATTTTTTTTTGTCAACCAAACATTCCAACTTCTTTCACCCTATTCCAATAATGGAATTTAAATCGTCCTGAGATTACGTAAGAATGTGTCTTTTACTCTAGCGACGGTCACGAACATCGACAAGAGAATGGATATTTTTCCATACAACAATGAAGAATAATCCGTTGGGAATTTATCTCCATTGGCTGGACTCCATTGTTAGCGGGAAAACATGTAGCCCACATTGTTGGAACACATTTTGGCAGGTTCTTCAGAAGAAAAGAAAAGTTTCGTGTTCGTGTTTTTGGTCGACACATAACCCTAGCCTAACCAGCTCGGTGTTGGTCCGGAAGATGTAGTGTTCGGTGTTAACTAAATCCTCTCACATATGAATGCGGCGGCAAGGATTGTCTATTCAAAAAGGGGAATACGTTTTCTTTTTCACAGCTCCTTCTTGCTGCTGCCTCGTTAGTGGGGAGAGTAAGCACTGAAAATCATTCTGCTTTGTTTCGGGGCACTATCCCGAAACATTATCAGAATGTGGTAAAATACAGTGCTGCGACTGAAGTGGCGGCTATGGTGGGACGATTGGTAAGTGTAGTACTGGCTATTGCTCTTATAAAACAGAGGACTAGCCATTCAGGAGTTAGTAATCGGCTTTTTTTTTGAGCTCTACATCCAGCAGCCAACCACCATTAGTCACCATTGTACTTATCAAAAATGTTCTTAGTGTCTATCAACCCTATCAATGTCGTCCAATTCTGTGTGTCAGTGAGCTACACAATTGTGGACCTTATCAATTGTCCCTTTGTCGTAGTACCAGATGACAATATCGACGTGAGTCTAATTGAGAAAGAGATCAATTGAGAGCTAGCCGACCGCTAGTTTAAAACCAAACGGCAAACAATGTTAGTCCAGCATTGTGTGGATTATATAATGCCGCGCTACAATTGGAAGCCTCCAAGTTTTTTTCCGCAGCACCTTAGCGCAACCTGGGCGGCGGCAACTCCCCGATTTGGAAGAAGTCCCCCCTCTACTATCGCCAATTTCCCTTTATCAACCTTTGGTTATCACCGAAAGAAAAAAATAGTACCCACACAGGGGTAACATAAATAGTTTCTGGTTTCACCTGGTGATGCCTATCTTCAAACTTAGTCTCAAGCCAATTATACAACGCAGATATTCAACAATGACAGCATTAACAATTCAAAAGGGAAGATTGATCTCCACAATCCACGAAACCGCAAAATGGGGCGCCAAGGGTGTCTGGGGCCCAGAATCTACCCAAACGGGAGTGTGTCGGTTAGCTTTGAGTGACCTTGACAAGAGTGTTAGGGACTGGTTTGTTGGTGAGTTGAAAAGCTTGGGATGTGAAGTCAAGATTGATCAAATGGGTAATATCTTTGGGATCTACCCTGGCAAGAACAAAGGTTTGCCAACCGGAATTGGGTCTCATTTGGATACACAGCCAAGTGGTGGAAGATACGATGGGATATTGGGGGTCTTGCTGGGCTTGGAAGTGTTGAGAACGATGAAAGACAACGGATACGTACCAAACTATCCCGTTGCTGTGATCAACTGGACAAATGAAGAAGGTGCTAGGTTCCCCCAGAGCATGGTTTCTTCTGGTGTTTGGGCAACGGTTATACCTTTGGAGAATGCTTTGGGTCTCAAGTCGATTGATAAGACCCCAGTTACCATGGGTGAGGAATTGCAACGAATTGGCTACGATGGAAACGTGAAAGCTTCGTACTTGGAGAACCCTTTGGCAGCCCATTTCGAAATCCACATTGAACAAGGACCAATTTTGGAGACTGAACAAAAGAAGATTGGGGTTGTCACTGGGGTGCAAGCATTTGAGTGGAATTTGGTTACGGTGACTGGTAAGTCAAGCCACGCTGGTACGACCCCTATGAATACCAGATCAGACGCAATGTTGATTGCTTCAAGAATCATTGTTATGGCGATTGAGACGGCAACAAAGTTGGGTGGGTTGGCCACTATTGGTACATTGGAGTTGGAGCCACGTTCAGTCAATGTTATCCCCAACATTGTAAAGTTTTCCCTCGATGTCAGAACTGTGAAAGACGAGGACTTGTCGGTTATAATGGGTGAAATTAGAACCAAAGCAGCGGAAATTGTCGAAACCAACATCAACTCCAAATTTGCTAAACCTTTGACTGTGCAGTTCGACAACTTGACCACTTCTCCCGCAATTAATTTCAATGAGACAAATATCAAAACCGTTAAAAATGCCGCTGTGGAATTGTTTGGGGAAGGCGGGATTAGAGAGATTGTAAGTGGGGCAGGTCATGATTCGTGCTATACGAGCGTAAGAGTTCCAACGTCGATGATCTTCATTCCTTCCAAAGATGGGGTTTCGCACACCCCAGAAGAATACTCCTCGCCAGAAGAAGTAGAAAACGGCTTCAATGTGTTGTTGAACACCGTGTTGAAGTATGATCAAATGAGAGCAAACGATGAAGTGTAATTGCATTGGTGATTTTTTTTTTTCTTGAATAGGTTCTGGTTATGTGTGAAATGAATAGGAGGTGGGTTTTAAGTTGTTATCCAAATGTAGTTATGAAATTCTTACAAACCAACACATTCTAAATAGCCCAGTGCAATGGCTCGAACTCGTCGTGACGTGGGTGCTACACAAGAACAATGGAGGGGGGGGGGGGTTCTATTTTTCTGTGCGTGTGTTATAATGTATGTGTGTGACAGTTAGACACCCAGAAAACCACCACAATACATGGATGGGATTAGAGTTGGTGTGGGGTGCGGACTGAACGGCACCATCGTCAAAAGGTACAAGACAAAACTCTATTTGTGGACCAGTTCTTACCCTACAACTGTTTTTCCTTGTTCAGATGGTAACAAGGTTTGGTGATGGCTACCACCCGACAATGAGACAACGATGCTTTGGGCAATCCTAAGCAGACAAACTACGAGATTTTCATGCACCACCGGCACCACCCAAACAATTACATGAACAAAAAAGAAACCACATTCCAAAATGTGGAACAGTTTGTTTTGTTGCGTTTCGTAAAGGTTAAAAATAACAAGTGTAAGGCGATATAATTCTGCTGCAGTTATTTCTATACTAGGTAAAAAGATGGCTCGGACAGTCAAAGTTGTCGCACAGTTTCGATAAATTGCGAAAAAGATTTGCAGTTGAAAAAAGCCAAAATTTCCTAATCAGGAAGGCGATCCAATTACTATGTGTAACATCAAGCACCGATGTTGCATATATATATACCACCACCAAGAACACTCTTGCATGGGGTTTCTGCGTTCCTCTCTTTTCCTCCACTAGAGTACTACACCTTGCTACGATGAAGTCCTTATTCACCTACTTGTCCTTTTTACTATTTGCGTGCTTCGCGCTTGCAGAACTCGCAGCACCGCTCGAGCCAGTGTCGCCAGAATTGGTGGTGAGAGACGGTAATGGCGCCAGTCCACCAACACAGGAGCAAATTGAACTTGCCGAATACCTCCAACAGTTGGTCATTGCTTCTGGCTTGACTCCACAAAATCTCAGTAAGAGAGACTACCCAGACAGTCCAGCATTGACGGCTGCCTTCACTGCTTTGAACAAATCTGGCCAGGGTGTTGCCCTTATCCACGGATTAGCCACTAACGGACTCAGTCAGGATGGTACCGTCGATATCGTCAACAGTTATATCAAGAACACTGGTTTGACCAAGATTTTGTCTGCTGCTAACAAGTCAGGATTGGCTGTCAGCATCGTCATGAGATTCTTTATCAACTACTCCTTGGTTCCTGGGTTGTGGAACGTCATCGTTTCCTTGTGGAATAACGGTACTATCTCCATTGGTAAGAGATGGATCATTGGTGACCTCATTGGTACTGTCATTAACGGTGTCCAGGATACCATCCTTAGTTCGTTGATTTCTTTGATCAACGCCGTCACTGACTTGTCGCAAATCTGTTCGTCCTTGAACAAGTCCGGTTTAGCTGTTTCCATATTGGACGACTTGGTCAGCACTACCGATGGTCAAGGGTTCCTTGTCAAAGTCGTAACAACTGCTGTCAAGAGGGGTACTTTGAGTTTTGGAATCTTGCTCGACGGGTTGAAAGACTCGGGAGTGCTTGTTGATACCTTCAGTACCATCATCGGTAACTCCACCTACAGAAAGATTATCTTTATCTGGGCCGTCAAAAACTTGGTCAGCTTGATCCAATACATCTTCTAAGGATGTGGCGTATTTTTACTTCATTTCATTTCGGTTTTTTTTGCGTTTTTTGCATACGTTTTGTTTATATTTCAAAAAGAGTACATATATATATCCATTCTATTTACTAAAGTGTTCTTCCAATACCTTTGGCAATCTCTTTTCAAACTCTTCCTTGGTTTCACCGGCTCTCCATCTCAAACCATATGCCGGGTGGTCAGGTTTCAAGTACGTGTTGCCAACCCCGTAAAGGTTTTCTCTGAAGGTTATTCCCTCTCTTGGGTATTCCTTTTGTGCGTATCCTCTTTCTTGAAGCACCGGGATGACATACTCGACTAAGTCTTCAAAACTGCCAGGGCTGACAGCATAAGTGAAATTGAACCCGTCAACTCCGGAAACTTCGTGCCAACGGATCAACTCATCGGCGACCTCGTTGGGATCACCAATGATCAAAATACCCAGCCCACCAATTTCAAGTTGATCAACAATTGTAGCCCTTGTCTTCTTCAAGTCTGGTGGGTCTCCTGGCATTGGCTTGGTCCACATTTCAACAAAACTTCTAATGGAGTTGGTCTGGTTCTTATCCAACTCTTCGTCGTATGCAAATTTGCCAATATCGACACCAGTCCATCCAGAAAACAAAGCTTGGGCACCTTCCTTATCTGTGTACTGCTTGTAGTCCTTGTACTTGGCAATGGCTTCATCGTGGGTTGGACCAGTGATGACAGTGACCAATTGCACGGTCTTGACATCGTCTGGGTTTCTACCGTTGGCAACAACCAATTTCTTCAATTTGTCAATCTTGGTTTTCAATCCTTCCGGAGTCATACCGTTGATGAAAACAGCTTCAGCATGTTTTGCAGCATACTCCAATCCTTTGGTGGATGCACCAGCTTGCAAAATAACTGGCAATCTCTGCGGAGTTGGCTCAGTGATGCTTGGCCCTGGAACTGTGTAGTGCTTGCCTTCATAATTGATTTCTCTAATCTTGTCTGGATTAGAAAAGACGCCATTTTTCAACTCAACTGCGTCATCGGCCCACGAGGACAAGAACAATTGGTACACGACTTCCAAATATTCCTCGGCCTTGTCGTATCTCTCATCGTGGTCAGGCAAGTTGGCGCCGTTCAACACGTTTCTGGCGGATGAGTCCAAGTAGGAACTAACAATATTCCATCCAATTCTTCCCTTTGTCAAATGGTCCAAAGTGGCCAAGCGTCTGGCAAAATGGTAAGGGGCTTCAGTGATGGTACTGGAAGTAACAGCAAATGTCAAGTTCTTGGTGACGGCAGCCATAACTGGGATCGCCGCGTGGGGGTCATTGATAGGAAATTGGGCACCCCTTCTGGCAGCAGCATCAAAGTTTCTAGGTCCATTGTAGACATCGTATCCTGACAAAACATCAGCAATGAACAATGCATTTACCTTACCCTTCTCCAATAGCTTAGCCAAGTTAGCCCAGTACTCGATGGTGTTGTAGTCTCTTGACTTGTCCTTTGGGTGTTTCCATAACCCGGCCGTTTGAAGGGATGGGCACATCATATCAAACGCATTGATGATAAGATGCTTTGGTTTCTTTTCCAATTCAACTTTTTGACGTTTATGGGTAGGCATTGTCGAGGCGGTTGTTCAAAGAATTGGTTCTTCAAGGAGGAAAGTGGGTTGGGGAGGGCAACCAGTTTATATAGCAAATCCTTTGGCAATCACGAAATAGGACATTATAATTTGCAAAACTGAAGCAAAGAAAAAAAAACAACCGATTGGAAAGGTCTTGGTGTATTGGCATACTACTGTGGCATCGGGTCATACTAGCCGATAGTATAACGGTGGGTGTAATTTTTCTAGGAATTATGTCAAGGACAGAGAAAATTACAACGATCTCGGGGTTAGGAAAATAATGCGAGCCACAGTTCAGGGTTACCCTATTGTGTACTTGAACAAGCGCGCATTTTCGGAATTTCAACAACAAGCAAGAATGGTTTAGTGGTAAAATCCAACGTTGCCATCGTTGGGCCCCGGGTTCGATTCCCGGTTCTTGCAATTGTTTTTTTCTCATTAGTTCTATGCTAGACATTTAGTGGTTGTATTTGAATGCCCTTTTCACTTGTCGATATTGCCAGTACGCGAGGCACGTCTGTGTTTTGCAACCCATACTAATTTTTGCTCAACACTACAGTCAAGCGAAGGTACAACCCTTCTTATGCTCATGAATATAAAACTTTGCCTTATGCACGCAAAGGATTGTCAAGAAGGTATGTAGACTGAGACGCTAACCAATGAACTGATTAATTCTCATACCCATCATACCTAGTCACACTCTCCTATTTTGCTCAAAATTTTTCCCAAAATCTCTATCAAAATCGAAAACCCCATAAACACTCTTAAGACAGATTACGCGATGACTGACTGATAGTGCCAACTATACCCACTATGCATCTTTTTATGTGTCTCACTTGACAACTCGTTCATTGTTTAAAAGTCAATCACTGACACAGAGAGGAGCCACCTCCTTCCCAATTAGGTAATCCCACAACCGCGATGCCGTGCGCCACGAACGACTAGAATTCCGCACCCACTTTTTTGCAGGAGCAGAAGAATTAAAAAATTTTCTTTTCCTTCCTCTCAGCTTCCATCTTATCAACGACCATCAAACGAAAAAAAAAAAACAATACAAAAAAAAAAGCGTCCGCCCGCTGTGACTCTTTTTCTTTCTACTTCTTACAAGGACCGTGAAATTAGCAGCCCCACCCTCAAGAGCCGGATTCACTATGTTTTCGTATATATTCCAAACCCTAACAACGTCCACAGCATCTGAACCATCCTGGAGAGTGCAGCTCTCCGGCGTCATGGGATCGACGTCGTTAGCCTGTTGGATAGTGCTTTTGATGCCGCAGTTAATCGAACAATGGAGATTGAAATCAGCTGAAGGAATAGCCATTGGGTTCATCTCCATATGGTTCTTGGGCGATGTTTTCAACTTGATTGGCGCTTTATGGGCTGGATTGTTACCCGAGGTCATTTTCTTAGCCGTATGGTTCTGCATTGCTGATTCTTTAATGATTGTTAGTTACTTTTATTACACCAAGATATACCCAAAGCGTCACGCTCAGCACCACCACCACCATCACCACCACAAGAAGCAAAAGAAGCATAGCCAAGGACAGGCTGGACAGGATGAAGGAAGTCCATTGTTGACCACCTCCCGAAGCAGAAGAAGCAGTACTTTGACGGATATCGCCTTGGAACCAGAGTACCATTCCGTTTTCATCAAGTACGTCTTGCCCGTTTTGTTTGTCGTTGCATGCGGTGCATTGGGCTTTTTCATCAGTGGCCCATCCATTGGCGACGGCGATGATGGCGAACTTCCAGGAGACGACTCCGACGAGACGATCAAGTTGGGCCCACAAATCATGGGATACTGCAGTGCCTTGTTGTACTTGGGCGCCAGAATTCCACAGATCATCCAGAACCACCAGAGAAAGAGTGTCCATGGGTTGAGTCTTTTGTTCTTTTTGTTTTCCACCTTGGGTAACTTGACGTACGCCGGGCAGATTCTATTCTTTAGAAGTGACGCCAAGTACATCTTGCTTAACTTGAGTTGGTTGTTGGGATCATTGGGTACCATTTTAGAAGACTCCTTTATTTTCTTGCAATTCTACATGTACAGGGACAACGACAGTGAATCACCACTCGAAATCACTCCATGAGAAAGAACTGGCTTTACTGGTTTGTAATACAACTAATTAGTATTATCTTATGTAACAAAATTTATACAAATATATATAATATAAAAAGAAAGAAATAAAAAGTAATTGTCTATTCTTGAACCCTCTAATGTAAAACCATGTTTTTTTCTCTTTAAGTAATTTATACAAAATTTAATAACCAAATATTTCCCTTCCTTTAAATAAATAAAATCATACCTTTCTCTAATAATAATGAAATAAAAAAAACCGAACTAAAAATTGTCACTGTTTCACAAAACTGGAACAAAAAAAATTATGTGTCTTTGTAACCAAAAAAACCCTTTAAGAAATACCCCTTAATATTCCCATATCCAAAAATTTCCATTTTCCTTTTCTTAGTATTACAAGTATTTTTCAAACAATTCATCGTTCAACCAACCGACTTTCTCAAAGGCGGCAAACAATCTGCTGGCTTTGTTGACATCGATTCTGCAGGCTTTTTGTGCGTCGGTTCTTCTAAAGGTTTTCCCGCTCCTTATACGGTTAACTTTCTCGTAAAAGAATCTTCTCTTGGAGTCCAAGTACACAGCGACTGGCAATCTTAAAATGCTAGCCAATGTGATTTCAGCAGGGTGAGTTAACTTGTGCAAGTTTGGATCGTTCGACAAATCCATTGGCTGACCTTTCCACTCAATCTTCAAACACTTGGCATTCTTCGGTGGTAATGTAGAAACGTCTGGAGAATAGTCTGGAATAGATTCATCAATCAACTGCTGTTGCAAAGTCAAAATAGGAATTGAAGGACTGCTGGTAGTTGTTCTCTTTTTTTTCTTTGGTGGTGGAGTCGAAGGTAACGAAGTGAATGCTTCATCATCGGTGGTCAAGTCCTTGTTAGTAGTCTTGACAACTCTTCTGGTTCTAACCCTCTCAATGTCAGAAGGAGTGATCTCGTCGTTGGAGTCGTAGTTCAATCTCTTTCTGTACTTTCTTGGTGGTAAAGAGCTGGCATTGGTAGCGGCTGAGGCTTTTTCGCTGCTTGACAAGGTGCTGTACTTGTTTAAAAAGTCCAATTGCTTGCCATAGTAGCTCTTGTCGACTGACTTGATGTTGACAGTCAATTTGTAGTCGTTAAAGTTTTCCAATTTGAACTCTGCATTGCTGTTTTGCAAATAGGACTTGTTGTCTTTGTTGAGCTTGGGTAAGATTGGCAATGGCTGCTTGATCAAGTGCAAGGTAGCGTTCCTCTGGTATGGAGACAAGGGAGGAGACAATGGTTGGGCCCCACCTGGTGAGCTGGTTTCACTTGTTGTGGTGGTATTGGTGGAGGAAGTGCTGTTGTTGTTGCTAGTAGTAATAGCCAATTGCAGCTTGATAAGGCTGAATTGATCTTCTAAGTTGTTATTGGGTGTTAAACAGTTTGGAATATCGCTGGAGCTCGACATTGGTTGATAGAATATAGACATCGTTAACGAAAGAAAGAAAGAAACTAACCAGATAGGAAATTTTTTAAGAGGGAAATAAATTTGTAGTGTGGTTTTTTTTAGTATATATATAAGTAAATATTTATGTACTGGAGATGATGATGATGTTTTGGTTGTAAAGAAATGACATTTTACAGAAGAAAAAAAAATTTTCTTTTGTGTTTCATGTACCAAATAAGGAATAAAAAATGTCACAAAAATTTCTTTTTCTTTTGTTCTTCTCTTCCGCTATCCTCTCCTGCAAGACACGACAAAATTATTCTTATCCAGCGGGTAAGGAAAGGAATACAGAAAAAAAAAAAAAGGAAAGGAAAGAATGACCTGCCGCTACTAAATTTTCTGTTTCCATGTGGTTTAAGGTTAGCCGCAACGGAATTGAATCACAATGGGCGGAAGCGAGGCTCTATCCCCAATCAGAACATTCCAGTTTTTTGCCAAAGAATTTGTACACGCTACTACATTCTCTTTTTTACTTTGTTGAGGAAGAAAGACAGGAAAAGATTTTTAGTTTTGCATGCAAAACTGTGATTTCTTTTTTTGCTCCTTGTACACACATCCCACCGCAAGGCGATAAGAGAGATAATACAGTAACGGTTGATGGATAAGAAAAAAAAAAATCCCACAACAATAAAAGAAAGAGTTTTTATGTCTGTCGTGCGCTTGTGGATAAAACACACCATTTGTAATCTTCTTAGTAAAAATAATCCAAAACACACACGACTTGCAATTGAACAAGCAATCAAACCCCTGTTCAGCCAAGAGGTCGGTGAGGGGGTGAGACACGGATGTGATAGTCATCAGCAAACAAGCGGGTCATGTTGGGTTTGCCACTCGGAAATGTGTACGTTAGAGAGACGTAATACCCACGGCGTATCCTGTGATTCACGCAAGGGTCATGTGACAGACACTTTCAAATTTTTTTTCTTGTGTCTGAAATACTTGCAGCACTGAGGCTCAAATTTTTTTTTGGTGGGGAATCCTACACATACACATCGCAAGTCCGTTATCGCTTAGATAATACTCGGAAATTTTTATTGTTCGAGACGCGACCTGTTGGATCAATTGCGCAGCCTGCCCCGCCAATGCCTCAATTGAGCAACTCAATTAGCAACAGCTTTGAAAACTAGCGGGCAATTGTTCGAGGTAGAGATTATTACAGACTTAAATGGTGATGATGATGTGGAGGAGGAGGGGGGAGTCCAAACAAATCATTGAAAAATTTTTTTGTGTCACCACATCCGATTTTTTTTATTCCTTTTTGTTACGCCATGCACGTCCTTTGTCGCTTTGGAGGAGTCATCTTTTCTTTTTTTATGCCTTGATTTCTTTTTAATCTCATCCTTTTCTGTTACTTTTTTTTTGCTTTCTTGCGATTACGGAAAACAAAGATAAAAATAAAAACAATAACATCCATACCGATAAGTAAATGACAACCAGACACATATGCACGACTTAGTAATAATCCGCTGGCGATTGGCTCAAGTAGCACAGAAAAAAAACTGTCTGGCCCCCCATCGGTAATAAAGAATTAACCTCACCGCGACGACGCCACGACGACAGGCGACGCATGAGATCTCCTGCCTCGAGAATTTCTTTTTCACCGGGTCTGCCCTCCCACCATCCAAACAAACCAGCCGGATGCACAAATCGGCCGCGGGGTTTGGGCATGTTGTATGGCTCCTCGCCTTGCACCAAGCCCCCCCTCGGAGCCACCGAAAAAAACTCCAGCCAATAACCAAGTGCCCAAATGTGGACTTCGTTTCTTTTGCTTTACGGACGGTCTTGCAGATCTGTGTCTGATTAAATTACACAATTCCTTTTCTTGGACAATCCGAGTTCGTTTTGCCCACACCAGCTAGAGCCTCAGGCAATATGGTTAGTAGTCTTGTAGCGTGGGTGTGTTCTCCCATTTGATAAAGATCAAGAAAATTCTAGCAGTTTCAGTCGAGTCATTACGAGATGAAATCGAATGATGACGAACCCTCCTCCTGGCAAAAAAAAAGTCTGTGACGCATCAGAGCGGCAACACCAACTCACCGCCAAACTCTTGACCTTTCCCGGGTTTTCGATTTCCCCAATGGTAGCTTTAATCCGACAATTTTTCTTTTGTTTGCATCCAGGATAATATTTTCGTGATTGCTCAGTCCTGTGAGTGTGTGTCGCAGGAAGAGGAAATCCAGGGTTTGCGACACTAAATGCGACACACATTGCGACATTGCCAGGGAAGAAGAAGAAGACTAGGAAAAAAAAAATCTACTGGAGTGAAAAAATATGCATTACAGATCGTAAAACCCACCTATTGTCCGTCCATGCTACGAACCATGCTTGAATACACTAATAAGCTCTGCCTTGCTCCTATGGTGAGAAGTGGCGAACTACCTATGAGGCTATTGGCTTTGAAGTACGGAGCTGACCTTGTCTGGACACCTGAGTTGGTCGACAAGAAAATCATTCTGTCGAAGAGAATCATCAATACAGAACTAACTACCATTGATTATGTTGCGGAGAACCATCAGAATTCCGATAGAAAAACCGTGATTTTCAGAAAACATCCAAACGAAACAGGCAAATTGGTTTTCCAAATGGGTTCAAGCGATCCTGAACTAGCTGTCGAAGCCGCAAAGAAAGTCATTGATGACGTAGATGGGATCGACTTGAACTGCGGGTGCCCTAAAAACTTCTCAACTCATTCAGGTATGGGTGCTGAATTATTGAAGACTCCCGAGAAGTTGTGTTCGATTTTGACAAGTTTGGTGGAGAATGTGGGCAAACCCAATGGCAAACCAATCAGTTGTAAAATCAGATTGTTCAACAATTTTGAGAGCAGCAAAGCGTTGATTGAAAAAATTTGCACCACGGGAATAACAAACCTAACTATCCACTGCAGGACACCTGTCATGAGGAATAGACAAGACCCGGTGTGGAACTTTTTACCCAAATTGATCCCGATCATTGAAAAATCGGGAATTAGTGTTGTGCTAAATGGGAACTTTCAGAACAAACAAGATTTGAAGAGCATACAACAGGCATTAAACAACGATAAATTGAGCATTATGTTTGGAGAAGCAGCTGAATCAAACCCATCTGTTTTCAGTGACGAGCCGGTGCTCCAATCCAAGATCATCCAGGAGTTGTATGACATCTCAGCCAAATACTACCTTTTCCCAGGCACGAAATACATGATGTTGAATATGATCAACGGCAAGTCCAGGTACTACCAAGCCATAGCAAAGACGAAGGATTTCGAACAAATGAGAGATGCTCTTAAAAAGATTAGCGGTGATATAAACGGCAGTGATAAATTATTCTACGCCATGAATAGGGATTGTCAGAAAGCAATTTTCTTGAAACCTGAAGATTTGGCAGCCCACCTCGAAAAAAGACACAAAATGATAACCAACTTTTTCACCGCATGGGATGAGTCGACCATGTTGCAAGATTTCGACGACCAACCAACCCCCAAGAGACCTTCAGAGCAACAACAACAACAACAACTGGAGACCAAGCGCCAGAAGAAACAGCGAAAGAAAAAGAACAAGAACAACGCCTTCGACAAACGCAGAGAGTCTGTAAAAGCTTAATAGAAAGATTTGTAATTTGTATTTGGTACACATCTCACTTATATATACATGGAATTAACCGTTTCATTAACTTATTCTCATTGCGTCCATTTCTTTATTGATCTACTCTTGCAACAATCTCTTGACACCACACCAGATACCGGCGGCACCCGCCATCATGACAGAAGAGTACGCCATTGGCTTGAGTCCAGCACTACTTCTAAACAAAGCACCAGCCAAGGCACCTGCAACCACAGAATTCACGTCGTCGTGCTTTTCCCTTATGCCGTCAATACTGGAGTCAATCAAGTTGTAAGTCAATGCCAAAACACCTGCCGAGTTCCCCAAGAATGGACCTCTCTTGGTGATGTTATTCAAAATGTGATTCAACTTAACCTTGCCCGGTGCGTTCTCAGGTAAGGTCTTGATACCTGTTTGCATACCCCAAAGACCACCAATTCCCAAACCCAATAAATAAACAGCACCAGTACCATAACATAAATCGTCCGTCCAAGATCTCGATGGGATTAACCCTTTAGATCCCTCGACTGTGTTTAATTTCTCTTCTTCCAAGTCCAAGTATTCGATCCCTTTGTCCAATCCAGCCAACGGGTGTAAGTTACTGAATGCAGATGTGTTGGCGGTGGTGGTGGAGCCTGGGGCCGATATGATGGAGTTGACATCGCTGATTTCCTTTGGGTCGAAACCTAAAGTCTGTTTGATTTTGGCGTCATCTTCGGTCGATGAGTTAGATTGCTTTCCGAATAACCAAGACATCTTTGTGCGGTGTGTGTGTATGTATATGTGTAGGTGTGTGTGTAGGTGTGTGTGTGCTCTATAATAACCGTGGTTGGTTGGTTGCAATGCTAGGAGGGTTTTGCATGATGAAAATTTTTCGTTCTCTTGACTCTCTTTGCTTAATTAGAGAGAATGGCGAAAAAATCCTGCATGTAAACATAATGCTGTCTCCGGTTTATGGAGATATGGTCTACTATCTAATGCATCAATGGGTGGCAGCTACAAAGGGGGACGATGAAGGGGGTTCCCATTGATGGGAGTAGTATTTATTGAATACTTGATTCTCTATAACAAAGCCGAGCTTTTACCTAAACATTGCAAGTTGTACCTGTAGGTTTCATACACCTTTCAAGATCAACCGAAAGACTGTATCATCTAAGGGCACACTCTCTGTATCTTCTTCTCTTCTCTTCACTTCTTGGAAACTTTACCAGCAACTAGTTCTTCAGCAGCAATGTTTGACTCAACGGTTGCCGTGGCTGTACTGTTGGACTCCTGTAATTTTTTCGTGTTTGTTGAGATCGCATGGTATATTATTATCAAAATAATAGACGAGAATCCAAATGTCAAGGCAATAGTGTTTAATTGATCGTCCGTTATCATTGTGTCTTTTGGTCTGGCGTTGTGTTGTTGGTGTTCGTGATAAGGTAACGTGGTTGTTTCTTTGGGCGCCAGGTTGAACTTTTTTTTCTTCTGTTTGTTCCCCGTCGCAGGTTTGTTGATTTTTCCAAGAATGCAAAAAGAGTAGGCGAAAAATTATTCCAGATGCTCTTCTTATCCCACAGGATACCTTATCAAATCATGTTTAGACTTCTAGCAAGACCACAGCAACTCCCGAGAACTCCACTTTTCACTATATTACAGTTTTATTCAACAAAACCACCTATACCTAAACTCCGCAAGAAGATAGGTGGGAAAACACAGGAGAAGGCACAAGAGAAGCCAACAACACTGCCAGATCAACCAATATCCTTCGAGCAAATACGCAAGTCTATGATTAAAAATGACAAGAAACACCATCCAAATGACCAGCCAGAGTACTTGAAGAGAGAGAGAACATTCAGAAAAAAACACGGCAATACTCCTTGGAACCCCAAGAAGAAATTGTCTAGGGACGATATGGCAAAGTTGCGTCATTTGAAGGAGATTTTCCCACATTATAAAACCATCGACCTCAGCAGACTTTTCCATATCTCCCCAGAAGCTGTTAGGCGGATCTTGAAAAGTAAGTTTGAAAGAGATTAGACGCCCCAACAGCAGATAACGAGTATTACGAATGGCTGTAAAATCTTGTACATAGAATTAAGGATCAATATACTCATAAAAATACAATTGTTAATAAACGCCTGATCTAGTTCAAGCCTTCTTCTTGTTCTTCTTCAAGTGGGCTTCTGGGATCCAAGATTCGTCAAACCCACTGGCTGATCCAGAAGGAGAAGCTTCTTTCTTGTCCACAGGGCTTCCGCTCTTTCTGGAAGCACCACCCTTGACTGGAGCGGTACCTTTCAAGTATTGCTTACCCCAAATTTCATAGATAAAGTAAACAACACCGCCAAAGGTGACCAACAAGACCAATTCCAAAAAAATCAATCTTGGGTCAAAGAACGACACAACGGCATCAACAACGGTGGTCAATTGGCCACGACATGGGATAACCTTGATCAAATCGTCATGGGCAACAAAGACATGAGGAACCAATTCGTAGTTGTTAGGAATCAAATCAACGCCGACAATCTGATCAAACTTGATAGATTCGCCTGGCTGGACGGTAATTGGACCAACTTGACCAGTAGTCAAGTTCGTGACGATCTCATTGGTGACTGGGTTCTTGAATTGACCAGTGACACCAACAACAGTGACTTCGGTCTCTTCGTTGTTGTTGACAACGTACTGAAGAGTGTACTTGTCACCGTTGATCCAATTAGCCACGTCATTTGCAGAAACCTCAGGGGTCTCCTTGATGTGGTAGTCAATGAGAATGTCGACGGTGTGTGGCTTGCCGTTGGTTTCATAGCCAGAAACAGCAGCAATTGTGGTCGCTAATGCAGTGAGAATGGTCGAGAACTTCATGGTGTTATGGGGGTTGGTGTTCTTGCTCTGGGGAATAAGGGAAAATTGATACTGAAAAATTTTTGTTCATGAACAACACACACACAACCGAGTGCACCACAGTGGAGTTGGTTTTTTTCCAACGCCCAAACCCATGAAAGTCGTGCACAACGTGCCAAAGAAGGTGATAAAGTTTGCTGTCCAGGCTGCCAAATGGTTGTGGTTTCCCATAGGAGTGGTGATACGCTTCGTTGGTATAGAAGTGTTATCTAGGAAGAGCCTTACGGACCACCACAAGTCAAAAAGGCACGATTATCTACAACAATTGTGATTCTAACAAAGTAAAAACAAGATTATACATTAACAAGAAACTGGAAAAGCTAGATGAGTAATGATTGGTGGTAGGTGGAAAAAGAGAGTTCATATTCAATAAAACCCAAAACCATGAACCTGAAACCATATCATTCAATGCCCTTATAGGCAGCTTTGAAGTTTTTTCGATAGTAGGGGAATTCTCGTCGCATTTATATAGTTCGTAGTGGTCGTGTCCAGTGATCAGAAATATTCGCGTGTGCCTCAGAGCGGTGCAACTGGTATGACCACTCCGAAGTATTTGCTACCTCATCCAGTGCTAAGAGGGTGAAAAACATCGTAGTTGTCTCGAAATGACTCCTCTGTCGTCTTAAGAACCATACACCACCTACACCTGGGTGATCGAGGGGACCGTGAGCAAGATCTATGGCAAAGACATGGATCTGTTGACACTCCTAGTAATCACAGTCAAGTGGTAGCTTCTGCCACAAAGGAGATGTCAAATTGTCCAACGTTTTGGTACTGTCGCTTTCCGATATTAGCCACATCCCTGATCTCTGTCTGTTCTGTCTTCCTTTTGTGATACGACCGAGCCAGGGGCTCCATGTGCTTGTCAAGTCGCACCATTTTTCTGCAACACTTCTACCCGAGCATTTGTAATGGATTAGTAGTTGGAGAGGTTGGTTTGATCGACTCACAAGACTCCTATCGTTTCAAATCCCCTTCAAATTACAATGACGTCATTTTGACAGGCAGCCAATCGCAACACGCGATCTAGGAACGACTAGATGTGATTGATTAGACCCAGCCACGCTTGGTGAAAGCTCAACCCACACAGACCAGCTTTGGTTGGCGCAATACCTACACACAGACACCAACATTACTGCTAATAAATACTACTGGCACTGGTTGGACAAGACCTCTCGCCAGTATAAACCTCCCGAATCCAAAAGATTCTCAGCCCCATGCCAGAACAAAAAAAAGACGTACCGGAAATGCCACTGATTGGTACGAACATGACCAGACTCCGCTACATCCATACTGATTGGACAGCTCCCAACCAGACCGGTTCTACCTACCCCCGATAATCTTTATCAAAATCCCAATTCCCATGCCTAACTCGTTCCTGTAAACGAGAATTTATTATAAATAGCGGCATAAAACCTCCCCTTTCCAAAGTGGTTGATTTTTTCTTTCTTTCTTTCTTTCTTTCTTGTTTTACTCACCATAGTAAATGCCCCCACATACAATCGCAACTAAAGATATGACTGCCAAAGACGAATCCAAAACCGAATCCAAGCACGAAGGTTTCCGTTCAAAGGTCGACGAAATCGACGATAAGTTATTGAAGTTCCCAAAGAGCGTGCACCACGGGTTACACAAGGGCGCCGATAAGACTTCCCACAAGGTGGCTGATGGTACCAAGAAAGTTTTCCACCATGACAAATAGACAAGGAAGGATGCGCCAAGAGATTAAATATTTAGATATGCCGCACTATGTGTTGTTAGTTTAATGTATTCTCAATGATTGAAGTAGAAACTGAAATGTCGAAGAGCGAAAGCAGGGCACAGCTTGGGACCTGACAAGGCTGCAAGTTGCACGATGTGTTTCATGCAGACTGTTTGCGCTATCTTAAGTGCTTTCATGAGCGCAACAGCTTATCTATGTACAGTACCAAGAATCGGGTAAACTTTAAACCATCCAATGAAGCTGCTCTGTAATCACTCAAGAAGTTTTTACAGCGAGTGAATACGTTCTTTGTGTTTTGAAGGGAGCTTTCTACGTCACAACAACAGCGGTGTCTTAATAATTTAAACTTTCAGCGCTTGGTAGCGATGCTTTCTAAGAGCATGACTAAACAATCAACACAAGTAGGCAACCATCATTTTGTCAACAGATTTTCTTACAACACCTTTACTTTCTTTGATCTTAATAAACTCCGAACGCTCATCTAATTGGTTCAGCTATGAGAATCAAACATGTCGAGAGTTCTACTTACCCATGGAGCTTGCAGAGAGTGGTCATTAATTGTGATAGTCTCTTATACAATTCCTCCCTGGTAGACAGTTGTTGACTTGTTGATTATCAGGGTTGCTGTGGTTAGCTGTGCTGCCTACGAAAGAACAATGAAGACCAAGACATCACGAGATCCCCCACACTCCTCCACGACAAAGGTGACTGCCCTCTCGAGAGCGCAACCTCGTCAATTCTCGGGTGCACAGTAAAACAATGAGCTAACATTCCCCTATTTTTTCTCATTGTCATCATCGTATCTCATAAAGAGCTGAGTGACACACATGGAGAATATCATCTCAAGGCATGGGATGGGGGGGGGGGGAGTCGTATCACTATTGCATGCATGGTACTAAATGTGGGCCAATTTGTTTCTGTAAAATGGGGGGCGTCAGCCGTCGACTCGTCCTGCGTATTGTGATGGTGTTTCCCTGCCAAGAAAAAAAAGAACAACGATATTTTTTCCGGGGAGCGCGAGAACGATTGTGGGAGGCATGAATATGGTTTGAAGAAGGAGAAGTATGCAAAATGTGGATCTGATACGAAGAGCTGTGTGGTTAGTTGCCATATAATCTTGTGATCGTTGACGAAGCATGTCTGGAATTATTTTCATTCAAGGCTATGCAAATAACATTTCTCGGAAAAAATGTTACATGGAGGTGGTTTCTTAGGAGATAAACAAGAACACAAATGTGGCTTGATGAGGTGTTTTATTTTCTCCGCTGCTTGTGTGTGGGATAAAATCGTCTAAAACCAGTAACACTTTTGTGTGCATACACGAGTAATCTCCGAAAAAGGCAAACTCAAGCTGAACCCATGTCGTACTCACCGGAAGGAACAAGCAAGGTCATGGGCGACATCCAAATGACCAACGGATGACGGCTCGTGGTCATTTCGTAGATCACGGTGATGATGTGTCTGTGCTGACGTTAGGGGAAGAGCGGAGATACGTCGAATAGAGTACAGAAAAAGAAAAGCCCAACACAAGTTCCAGACAAACTGGAAACAATACCACACACAGTGGCCACACACACACACACACACACACAGCAAAACTCTAAAGCCAGTCAGCAGGAGCGGCAAGGTGAAACCAATTAAATCACACACGCCGAGCCACGGTCGTCTCCTAGCAACACATCCACCCCACCCCCACGGCTAATACTCCTTTTTTTACCCGTTCTTGGTTATCTGTGTCTGCTGCTCTGCACAGGCATTGAAAGGACACGAGGCGAGAGCAGTGAAACGGGGGGAGGAAATGCCTGATTGAATAATTGATAAGCGGAGAGCAATAATGGAAGTGTGTGTGTTAATTTACGCGGCATTACGAGTCATCCCTAGGGCACATTTCTTTTTTGCTTTGCTTTGGTTGAATTTGGCGAAGTAAATCAGAGAGCAGAAAAAAGAAAACCAGTGCTACCCCCACCCCTCCGCGCCTCCTTTTTTTGCTTGTTCAAATTTAACCCTTGATATCGGATCGGGGGAGAGTGAGACAACGCAGCGGGCTTCAACTTTGCCTTGGTTATCGAGACACCTTCAATTAAAAGGTAGGGGGGGGGGGACGGTAGACACTAAACTTAAACCACATGTCTGATAAACAGCCTCCCATTGTTCTTGGCTCGAGACGATTAGGGCAGACTAGAATGGAACGCAGTCTTCTCTCGGAGCCAATTTATTTTAATTAGTGGCATTGATGGTGTGTATGCAGTTTTTCTTCTTCTTGAGATGTCGCGCTTGCGACATTGGTGGTGAACTCATCGTGCAGTTCAGCTCATAACCTTATTGGTAGATAGTGGAAAAATAGGAGAAGACTTGCTCTGTTTTACGCACGATGTAGGATTGAGCAGACTAGAGCAGCGGTAGGAATTTTATTTGCACCACCACCATCACCACCATGTACCACGATCATGCCAAGCGGTTTCGCCCTAAACTAGTTTCCGTGTCCCCCTATTTTTTTCCTGCCATTTGCAAGGTCCCAGCCTGTTTCTTTTGTTGCTGTTTTGTTTTTTGACAGCAGTGGTCACCACTTGTCTGATCTGGCCGGTTCCTTTTTCCCTGTGTTGGTTGTTACAGGGCCCTGCTTCTCTACGTGGTCACGATATCGGTTCTCCGAATCCAAAGCCAGCACGGTCAGTGGCTTGATCTCAACTTAGCCAGAAATAGAACAAAACAAACGTCATAGACACACACACCAAAGCAACGATCCGTAGTTAGTTTTTTTTTTTTCGAATCTGCCCTCCGGCATCCTGGGTGAGGCATTGTGTGGGAGCGTGGTGACTTTATGGCCCGGTATTGTGTAGCGTTGTGCTGAGGGTGGGAGTGTGGGTGGGAGTATTGTTTGGTTGGCTGCGTACAAACACGTAAAAAAAATTCTTGCTTCGCCTTCTTTTTCGCAGTGCCAATTTACTCTGTTTACATTTTGGAGAGATAGTGCGACATTTTTTTTTTTTTTTTAGCTTTGTTAGTTAGTGCGATACAATACGGTACAAAACTCAAGCAATATTTCCCACACTTGGAATTTACATCATAAAAATTCCCTTTTTCCTTCTGGCTTCAGATTCAGCTAAAACCTCCAGCTTGCAGAATTTTTTTATTATAGAAAGCACCATCTTCTTTTCCCTTCACCTCCCACCGTTACCATCCTACTACACCAGGTGCCATTGCCCATTACGAAGAAGGAATAAAAAATACGAAGGTTCAACTCATACCCACACACACACACGGACTGAGATTGAACAAATCCCAAGAAAAAAAAAACAACAAAACTCACAACAACAACACCCACGACAGCAGCCAAAAGGGAGCGAGATTTAAGCTTACAACCAAATCAAGAACAATCAACTCAAATTGATATAAAAGAGCAGAAGAAGAAGCCTCCTCCTTGCCTACTGCCGCCCCCCTTCATTCGTTCATCCACAGTATCTCGTTTGACTTGCCTGTATTAGTAATTTCCTTGTTTTCCACAGCAGCTTT
The DNA here is from genome assembly GCA_030565125.1 of Candida pseudoviswanathii. Taxonomy (NCBI): domain Eukaryota; kingdom Fungi; phylum Ascomycota; class Pichiomycetes; order Serinales; family Debaryomycetaceae; genus Candida; species Candida pseudoviswanathii. Next base: position 100,349 of record JAJMBE010000009.1, on the reverse strand, counting down.
TTCCATTTTGTCCCCGTTGCATTGAGAACCTTTCATCCCTATCACTTCAGGAAAGAAAGTGTAAGAGAAACACAGAGAAAAAAAATTCTACCAATCTACAAGCAATCTACACCAGATAAATATCAAAAAAAAACAAACAAACAGAGAAGAACGACTCCTCAGTTCAGATCAAGATCAGTTGCTTTACCTAAATATGAAAAAGGAATTAAAGATCATCATATGGGCCCATGTTGCTCTCGTGGTTTATTTATTATACTTGTGCTTTGACTTGCTCACGCTTATCCCGGACGATATGTTCAGTGATGCCTTGCTAGACGTTGAGATAAACCCTTCACCCAACAGCCCCAAGCTAAACAAGCCAGCTATAATACCGAAGATCATCCACCAAACCTACAAAACCAATGACGTCCCAGAGATATGGAAACAAGGCCAACAAGCCTGTATAAACTTGCACAGCGACTACCAGTACATCTTGTGGACCGACGAAATGGCCAGAGAGTTTATCAGCAAGGAGTTCAATTGGTTCTTGGAAACCTGGGACAACTACAAGTACCCAATCCAAAGAGCAGACGCCATCAGATACTTTGTGTTGTACCATTTCGGAGGTATCTATATCGACTTGGATGACGGGTGCAAGCGAAAATTGGATCCGTTGTTGACCGTGCCTGCATTTGTTCGAAAAACAATTCCAACAGGGGTCTCGAACGATGTTATGGGAAGTGTGCCGAACCACCCATTTTTCTTGAAAGTGATACAAAATTTAGAAAAGTACCAACGTAACTGGTTTGTTCCGTATTTGACCATCATGATTTCCACAGGACCATTGTTCCTTTCATTGATCTGGAAACAATACAAACGTTGGGGTGTCCCAGAAGCCGGTAAGGTCAGAATTATGATGCCGGAACACTACAAGGGAAACAGATATTCATACTTTGCCATTGCTTCCGGCTCTTCATGGCACATGGGCGACGCAAACTTTATCAAAGGTTTGGGAGACCACCTTGTGTTGGCCGTCATTGGTGGCTTTTTGCTCGCCATTGTCATTTTGGCAGCTGAATACTTGTTCTATTGCTGGGTGACATCGAACAGTTTCAAGAAGATGATCAACAAAATTATCAGCATAATGTGGTCTATTTTCATGGGCTTTTTGAGATTTTTGCATTTGGATAAATTTTTGACTAAAGATTCCCTTAGTACTTGCAACAGCAGTATTGGTGGTGGACATGATTACAACGAACTTTTACCCACACACAAAGATGACAAGCAAAGCAACTTGTCTTCCATGTTTAGCATTTTGGGTCACCAAGCTAAGATTAAAAGAAGGACTAGAAAAGACTCCAATTTACCTATAGAAATTGATCTTTTAGACAAATTAAGTGATGAAACTGTTGTGATAGAGGACAATAACAACAACACCAACAAATCTACTGATAGCCTTTTATCGCCAATTAATGACATTAACGAACAACTTCATTCAACCCCACCAAGTTCACCTTCGCATATAACACAACCACTACTTGATTCAGAAACCATTAATAGAATGAATGATGAAATTGTATAAATAGGAAAAAATCTACATCTTCGTAAAAGAAGAAGTCAGCATACTAACACAGAACTATTAAAACTTATTATTGTAGCTATCTAACTATCTGTCTGCGCTTGCCTCTAACAATTCGAAATTCTGCAACTTGTATCTTCTCTCCGCGTGGGTTTTCACTGTTGTCTTGATTAAGTTGGTCAACTTATCAACTGTTTCCATGGAGTTGTGGCACAACTGAAGCAATTGCTGCGCATCTATAGGCAAACCCCCGTTCTTGTTCAACTGGATCAAGTCTCTATTCTGGTTCAACGTGATTGTCAAAAACCCGTCCCTGCAATGTTCCTCGAGCGAGTCACCGTCCAACAAGTAAATCTCGTTAATCTCATCCGACTTCAAGTTCGTCTCCTTGGAGCCCAAGTTGTAAAACAGGAACGTCAAGCAGATCGGTATATGCAAGATGGATAACTCGATGGGCTGTCTCTCATCCACGTCAAAGATCTTGACACCTCCGTTGGCCGTCACCGAGATGTCGTTTTTCCTAAAATCCAACAACCCAATCATGATGGCCAAACACCCACTATCGATCAAGTTCCCATCGTAGTTCAAGTAATTCAAGTCAATTATTACCTCCCACACCTTCTCACCAGCAATGATACACAAGTTCTCCAAGTCCAACGAGTTTGACCGTCTGATGGATTTTTCTAATGTCCTACTAAGTAGGTTTTCATCAATGAGTTCTTCCGATTTGAGATTGTTTGGTAGTTCGCAATTTATCGTAAAGATACCTTCGAAAGGACGGTCGCTGTATGGTTCTACTATCCTGGCGGATATCTTGACGATTAGTTTCGTTGACCCCCATGATAACTCGACGTAGCCGTATTCGGTGTCGGAGAGTTTGATGTCTATGGAGCGAAGCTCGTCAAAGTTGCGACCCGATAATCGAAGGTTGTTCTTCAATGCCTCAAATAGGTAGTTCTTTTGGTTATTCGATATTTCGTTGGACATTGTCTGGGTTGGTTGGTGGGTGGGTTCGAAAGAGATGAGTTTGAAGCGCAAGGCAAGCTTTTTTTTCTTCCTTGCTCGCTCGTGGTGTGGAACGAAATGGAAATGGGCGTGGGAAGAGGGGGAGAAGAGGACAGCAAGGTCTGGTCTACGTAGATGCTGCCTCTAGAGAGGACAATGTCTCCACAGCGACCGAAGGAGCATCACATCATTGCTTATTTTTCTGTCGGGCTTTGATGACGCTCCAGCGTTGCCTCCCAGTTGCCAACTTAAGTTTTACAGTACGAATTTTTCTCTTTTACTCGCCGTTTTTCTGTCTGCGGAATTGAAAAATTTCAACGGCGGCCAAACCCATTACCTTGCTTCCTACCCAGTAACACCCCCACCTCCCCGTCCACTTCAGGATAATGATCATTAGTTCTTCAAGAAACACACTTAGACAACTTGCCACGAGACAAGCCAGGCTTTTCACCACTGGCGCTGGTCCCAAACCAATCCCGCAATTCTTCCAAGGCGCTTCCTCGACCCCCACCAACACCATCTTGAACTTTGTGCCTCAGCAACAGCAATGGGTCATTGAGAGAATGGGAAAGTATAACCGTACCGTCAAAGAGGGTCCGCATTTCATCATCCCGATTTTCGAAAAGATCAGATCTATTCATTCCGTGAAGGAGTCTGTGTTGGAGATCCAGCCACACAACTGTATAACCATAGACCAGAAAGACTTGGTCATCGACGGGGTTGCGTTCATTAAGGTGCTCGACACGTTCAAGGCTACGTATAACATCGACGATGTGGATTTCGCCATCAACGAGTTATGCCAGACCAGAATGAGAACTGAGATTGGCAATTTGAAGTTTGACGATGTCGTCAAGAATAGAAACGAGTTGAATGAGAAGATCAAGGATTTTATAAACAGTGCAAGCTTGGAGAATTGGGGTGTCGAATGTATAAGATACGAAATTAAGGATATTTCGAAGATCTAAGACTGCAGCATACTCGTGTATATAGGGAGGGAAAAGTCCTTTAGTGAATAGAGTAATACGAAAAAAGAACGACTAGCTTAATGACATTGTGTTTTTCTGTTAGTATGGATATCACTTTGCGAATCTGTTATTCATATAACGCGTCTTGGACATCAGAAATAATCAGCAGCATAGAAAATTTTCGTAACCCAACCAACCCATTTCCTCTTCTCCAACATAACACCATGGACAAAGATGGCAAAGTCATTCTATTACCAGAGTCGCAGATCCCATTCAAGATTCTCAAGCTCCCAGCACCTACGGATCTCAACACCACCAAATCCTACTTGCTCCAGGAGACCACACTCTACGAGCTAAGCATAATAGACGGATCGACCGATGAAAACATCCCCAAATTGAAGTCTGGTGCCGCCGTGAAATCGTTCATTTTCGAGCCGGGCTACGTGTTGCAATCCCCAAACGTCATCATCTCCAACAAGTTCAATTTCACATACTTGCTAATTGCGCTAGTCAAGAGCCAGCGCAAGAAGTTCGACGAGAGGTTCATTGCCTTGGACGATTTCAAAGACATATTGAACGTCGACTGGATCTATGAGATCCCCGAGCAGTTGATCACTGCCGCATTGGAGATAATTTGCGAGACAATGAACCAGAATGGGGAAGAATTTTACAAGTTCAGCATGGAGAAATGCTTGGAGTGGGTGCATGGCAAAATCTTGCGATTGAAAGAGTTTATCATTGAGAACAACACCAGCATCTTGCAGAGGATCAAGACCGAATTATCACCAAACATGGAAGAGATCCCAAGCGACAAACTACATGAATTGACATTGGTCTACGCCTTGGATTACATCACGTCGTCATACTGCAGCGTGAGGCCAGAGTTGGTTGCAATGTTCGATTACAAGTTGGACGAAGTGATGAGCTATCTCAAGAAGTTGAAAGAGATGGAGACCAACATCGATGTGATGGAAGCAAATTTGGTGTCACTTAAAACGTCAAACAAGGCTCAAAAAGATAAAAAGAAAGCTACTACTGCTGCAAAGAAGGTGGTTAAAAGGGGTGCTATAGATAGTTTCTTCAAAAAGGCTACAAAGTGAGTGAAGGTTGTTGTAGTGCACTAATAGATGAATATACATTAATAGTTAAAAAGTTGACGGCGCTAATAATGGGCTCTTGTAAACGTTAGTAGGTACATCATTACGATGGACGACATTGTACTGAGATGATATTTGCAATACGGTGGTAATCCATAGAAGAAAGAAGTAGTTGTACGTGAGTCTTTTTTTGTTTTTGCTTTGTTAGCCTTTAAAAGGGGCACCCGCATTTGCCATGCGAAACGTGACCAACGAATCTAAGTAACCACAGAGTTCTGCAGGGGGATCTACAAGTAACAATCAGCCTAGTTATACATACAAATAAATATACATATATTTAAACAATGATAACATCACGGTGCTAGACATTTAGTTGTTGAAGTTAGTACAGATTAGAAGTCAAAAGCGATTACCGGGATTCCCATAAGCTAAAATGTTAGTAGTAATGAAAGCATACTTATGTACTGGGAATCCCAATTACCGCGCATACAGGCTATGGGCCTTTTGCAGATCCTTAGAGAAAAACAAAAGAAAGCGGCAGGAAGGGGAATTTTCCTTTCGTCTCACCATGCTGCCTTTTATAGCAAAAGCAAAAAATTGGTCGTGTACAGCCCACCAAGAACTTCGATACAACGTCAAGTCAACATAATATTCTACTTTCCTTATACAACTCTATTGGAAATCCATTTTGTTGGCCAATGTCCCGATCTCCGTAATCTCAACTTTCACTTCGTCGCCGTTCTGTAAATACTTTGGAGGCTTCATGCCTAGACAAACTCCACTTGGGGTACCTGTCATGATAACCGTTCCTTGTTCCAACGTGGTGTCCTGGGAGAGAAAGGCAATGATCTTGGACACGTTGAACAACAAATCACCCGTGGATGTATCCTGGCGCAACTCGCCATTGACCTTGGTTGTCAAATGAAGCACGGATGGGTCCGGGATAACACTGGTAGAAACCAATTGGGGGCCCAAGGGAGCATACTTGTCAAAGGACTTGGAAAAGTTCCATTGTGGCGCACCCCCAGCGAATTTGGGGTGCATTTGCCAAGTACGGGCTGACACATCGTTGCCCACGACGTATCCCGCCACGTGATCCAAAGCCTTTTCTTCCGAAATGTTCTTGCCAGTTTTGCCAATCACAACACACAACTCTCCTTCATAGTCACATTGGTCTTCCTGAGCAATTCTTGGGATCGGGATAGGCTCGTTGAAATTAGCAACGGCGGTTCGAGGTTTGTAGAACAACGGAGGGTACGGAGGTTTGGGGATCCCACTCTCCTCGATATGCTTGCTGTAGTTCAAGCCAATACATTTCACAATGGGCACATCCGATTGAGCCAATGGCCCCAATAGTTTCTTGACATCCAACACCTGGTCGGTGACAACTGCATCTTCAAAGATATTGTCGCCTTGGATAACCCGGGCCTGGATCTGTTCACCATCAAGGAATTTTCTCCCCACGTCGTAGTCACCGCCTGTCAAGATCGGCTCGCCTCGGTAGATTTTGCCATCCTGGGCGACGAATCTGATTAATCTTTTCCAACTCATAGGTAATCGAAGTTATTGGTAATGTAAAAAAAAGAAGTAGAGTTCAGGTTGTTGAAACCCAAATCTGTCGAAATAATCGAATTTCCGATAAAAAAAAAAGAGGGGGCGGCGGGAGGAGGAAAAAGACGATCTCCGGCCGGTTCTCACTCCGGGAACCCACATCAATGGGTACTCGGCGAAAACTCACTGCTCTTACTGCGGGTGATATACCCAACCCTATACGAACTGATAGATGCTCGTAATATTCGTATTGGAAAGCACAGGCTGAATCACATGACTTGTGTAAAACTTTCTTGAGATTTCCAAACTCGTAATTTCGCACAATGAGGCAAAGCTTAGGATGACGCAAATCTTCACATTTTTTTTGGGCCATACAAGGGCAGTGCTTTATCTTAAATCCCCTTGTCTATTCTTTGCTCTTTCTTTCTTTTTTCCTTCCTGTCAAGTTTACCTACCAGCCGCCATCATTACCAAACACATCACCACAATGTTAATCCAAGCGACAACCGTGTTTATCACATTGCTTCTACCATTAATCTACGGGTTAGATGTCAATCCAACAGTGTTAAACTCCAAATCGGGAGCAATTTGTAGTTCCGTGCAACAACACAAAGGAAAGGGCCATATTAAAGTCCACGGCCACAACTTGCCCCAGGATGTTAAAGTGCCCACTTTTATTTTCCACTACCCTGATCTTTTGAACTTTACCAATGTCCCCAGAGTGGAGAGCTACTATAAGGAGTACCCGGACAACTTGCCCAAAGACTTGTTTTCAGGTGACAAGTTTAATATCGTGCCTGAAGAACGGTCTGATTTCAACGAGGCTAAGGTGTTCAACGGATACGTCGACTCCACTAGAGATGCCGAGTTCATTGTCCCTCAAACCGGAATCTACTGTGTTTACATTGGCAAGGTTGACGATGCCAAAGCCACCATCCCCGTTGTTTTCAAAAACTCTTACGGTAACTTGGACTATCCATCGTATCTCATATACTCCCAATTGAAGTATGTCATTATCGCTGCCATTTGCTTGTTTGTCTACTTGTTCAATTACATTTTGAGATTCAAAGTTGGCGAAGATTTCAAGAATTTGGACTCGATCTCGGTTATTTCCAAAGCCGTCATCTTTTTGGTGTTGACACCTTACATCTTGGTTTACATCTACTACTGGTTTTCCTTGTTTCTCCGAAACAACTTTATCAACTCGAACCAAGACTCCATGTTGGTGGGCTTGGCGTCGTTCGTATCTGAATTTTTGGTTCAAGCATACGGTGCCTACACCCACGGTTTGTTGTTGTTGTTTTCTATGGGATATGGTGTCATTTACTACCACAATGGGAATTCCCATCATTACAGACTTTTCCCACGCAAGACCTTTGGTAAAGTTGTTGGGTTCTTGGTTGTCTACTTGGTTGTGCTTTACGCCTATTTTTTGCTGGTTAATCATCCTTCTGAGCAATACCCATACTTGTCTGGTTTTGGCAATTTGGGATCATTGGATGAATCGTCAAGTTCTTGGAGTTCAGTTCTTGCGTCTTTGGTGGGACTCTTCTCGTTGATATTGTTTATCTTGACGATGTACAACTATTTCCAAACCAAGAAAACGATTGCCAAGTTCCCACCGTCTGCTAATGACCCAGACTCGACCCAAAGGGTTGTTGATGCTTTTAGGAAGTCCATCTTAATCTTCATGGTGTTGCCTATAGTTGTTGGAATCATTGGAGGTGTGATTGGAGCTGTCAATATGGTTCGTGGTTTGGTTGATACGATTCCTGATGAACCACCTAATCGTCTCGACGACTATGAATCAGTGCTCAATTTTATCGCCTTGGAAAGTACCTTTGGCAGTCTTGTTCAACCTGTTTTAGTTTCCCAGTGGATTTATTTCTTCACCGCTGTCGTTGCTATTTTCTTCATTTGGATCAAAGACAACAATGGTTTAATCATTGACCGTAATGTCAACGACCCAATTGAGTATGCCGATGTCTCACAGTTTGATGTCAGTGATTCCGAATAGAAAGGCTAATCACCAATATTCCCTACAGTTCTCTTTTTGATTTTAAACAATTATAAGTACACTTCTTTGTATGCAGAGTTTTTACATATGTCACCGTCTTTTCCTTCCTGTTAGAATCGTATATTCAACGTTTTTTTTTATTTAGCTGTACAAATGTCTATGTAAGAAGATACAAATACAAAGAAAACAAGGATCCACCATTACAAGCTTTATTTCCCCTTCCTGTTAGATTTCTTGAACCCGCGGTTGAAGCGACGGTTGTGTCTGTTTCTATTAGGCAAAGTCTTATCCACCAATCCGATTTCTCTAGCCAACGCAGTTCCCAATTCGACGCCAAACTTCTCAACTCTTTTCAAATCCTTTCTAGCTTCGTTTGCAGCCTGCTCGTCTCCGAATTTCTCAGCTCTTTTGATCTTCTTTTCCAATAAAGATATAGCCAACTCCTTTCTTTCTTCAGCAGAGAGTTGCTTTGGTGGTTCTTTTGGCTGGATCACAGTCAACGTGGATTCTTCTTCTCCATCGCCCTCTTCAGCTTGTTCAGTCTTTGGCTTTGTTTCTTGTGCGGTTGTCGTTTGCTCTTCCGATTGTTGTTGTGGTGGTTGTTCCCCTTGTTGTTCTGCAGCAGGAGCGGGAGCGGCACTGGCACCTTGTTGTTGGTGTTCTTGCAAACGTTGGACTAATTCAGCCTTCTTACCATCTGTGGATAATCCACTCTCTTTCAATAACAGCTTCAATTCAGCCACGGTTTTGCTAGACAATTCACTTGACATGTTTTGGTTGTTTTGGTTGCTGTTATTTTGTTGCTTCTTTGGCGTTGGTAACTTTCTTTTTTCAACGTTTGCCAGTTTTTTTCTTCCTCTCCTGCATGCTTTTTGTCCACATTCTTTCTTCGCGTAGTCGGGCTGGTAAGTCGTGTGCGACTCAAAAACTTCATTTTTACAGCACGCCAAACAACCCGCCTCTATAGTACCCATTGCAGTTTCTATGCTAGTAAATCACGTTCATTCTCTATGTACATCCACACGCAAGTGTCATAGGATACTTATCTTGATATCCATAACCATCAACAATATCAACATGCTCAAGTTAATCAAGATCAACACGACAATAGTCAACCTCGTGGCAGGGTAGTTGTCAATCAACAATGCGTTCTGCACCTGAAAGTACCTGAAGCTTCCAAAACACACCGTCGTCACGCTTAGAACCACACACAAGATTCCAATTGGCCTGCTTAATCGCTCGATGATCTTGCCTTCCATTGTCGTGTTGGGAGTCTTGATCTCCATGCGGTAGAATTGGAGAAACCCCACCCCGAAAGTAAGAAACGTCAAGGCGGTACGGAGCCACGAAAGCAAGGTTCGCTCGTTGGCCATGTGGTCTCGTGCCACGCTCGACTTGTTCTTTAAAGTGATTTGAAAATTGAGGTATTCTAAATTGCTCCAGTTCCTGGAGTCAGCATCTGCGGGAGCAGGTGGCTGTTGCATTGGTAGCAGTTGTTGCTGTTGTTGTTGCTCTGGGGAGCATTCATTGGTCATTTCTCTCGATATCTCAGGCTTGGTTTCCATGACTTTGAGTTATTTGAAATCAAGAAGAACAAGGGGTTTGGTTTGGGGCGAGTGACGATGGCTAGTTCCATTCCTGTTCCATTTCTATTATTTTTTTCTATCGGAACGTGAATTACTTTAAAGACCTCGCAGATTTAATCAGGGCTGCGCACGGCACGAGGGCAGGTTGCGCCTGCAAATAATTAACTAACAATCATAATAATACATTTTCTCTAAACTTGATAACAGAACAACAATAACTAGGTGCTTTTAAACTTCTCTATTAATCCATCATGGTTTCGTCTTCTTCGTCTCCTGTGTTTGTGAACATCAACGTTTCCCCATTATCGATCTTTTGCCAGATACCAACACCGTCGTACTCGAAAATACAGTCGTCAAACTGTTGGATCGTGAACCCTTTGGCAATCACCCTATCCCTCAACTCGCTCATTGGCAAAGTCTTGCTGAATCTAGTACCATCGCCAATAGCTATACTTCTGATGATTTGGTAAATCTTGGAGGTGCTACTTTCGTCTTCTCTGAAGCCGTTATCCTCGACGTACAACGACGACTTACTAACCTGGATCAACCTTAATGCTTCGTCCACATCTTCGAACGTCACGTTGTTATCAAATCTCAATCTTGCAGAAGCCTGGGCCAATCTCAATATACCCAACAAAGTTCTTGGAGTGATATGACTGAATTTCTTGACTGATCCTTCGTTTCTATGAGCCTCCTTTCTCATGTTGATATAGGACTGAACAACATAGTCACCAACCTCTTTAGGAACAACGGGTCTAAATGTCCTTGCCCTGGAGATGTATTCTCTGATAGTGTTGGAGTCAATTGGTGTGAAATCCATATCTGGTTGCTTGTTGTACATATGCACATAGGCAACGTGTTGGGCCAATCTCTCGTCGTTTTCTCGACTTGGCTGATCCAATATCAAAAACATGATATCAAAACGGGACAACAAAGCTGCTGGCAAGTTGATGTTTTCGTGTGGGGACAATCTCGGGTTGTATCTCCCATACAAAGGGTTTGCAGCTGCCAAGATCGAGGTTCTCGCGTTCAAAGTGGTGGTAATACCGGCTTTGGAAATGGAAATAGTTTGCTGCTCCATGACTTCATGGATGGCAGTTCTGTCGGTTTCGTCCATCTTATCGAATTCATCGATACAACAAATACCGTTATCAGCCAACACCAAGGCACCACCTTCCAAGACCATCTCATCGGTGATTGGGTCTCTCATAACGGCGGCAGTCAAACCAACACCGGAGGAACCTCTACCAGTGGTGTAGACAGATCTTGGCGCAATCTTGCCAATAGCTTTCAACAATTGCGATTTGGCAACACCGGGATCACCCATTAGACAGACGTTTATATCACCTCTGATCTTCAAACCATCACCGACTTCTTTAGTGACACCACCACACAACAACAACAACAAAATCTTCTTGACGTCCAAGTGGCCGTAGATTTCTGGGGCAATGGACTTGGCAAGCTTATTGTAGACATCTCCGTGCATCAACAAGCCGTCAATTTTCTCTTGCGCCTGGCTGGATAATGTCATCAAATCGTATTGTTTCTTGTGTTGCTTGACATACTGAGCTTCCAAGTAAGTTTCAGTCAACAAACCCGCCTTCAAGGCTCTGAAACCTGTATAAGGGCTCGGCATAAAGATACCAGAAATATCAACGGTATCACCAGGATTCATTGATCTCACCAAGTCACCATTGACATGGACAGTCAAACTACGTGGGATGTGACCAACTGGGACTTGACTCGATAATTCTTGGATCTTGACCTCTTGGAATGCAGAAAACTTAGAAGCACGTGTGGACATAAACAATTGGCCCTTGTTGTTATCGCTGACACAGCTGGGGGAGCTACACTCAGTCAATGGGGTGAACACCTTGGAGTTGACTTCTTGGAAGATTTCATAGCCACACTTATCACAAGTATAAGCAATAACCAACGCACTAGGCTTGACATCTGAAACTCTAGTGACAATACCTCTGACGGTGATATAGTGGCCAACGTACTTGCCCTTGGTCTGTCTGACTGATAACGACTTCGAGTTGCTCAATGGGGCGAAATACAAGCAGTATCTTCTTGTGAGCTTAGCTGGGAATAGGTTTGGATCGGTTGGGTTTTCCACATCGCCGCCATCGTCAGGCTGCGTGAACCCTTCTCTCAATTGGTTAAACTCGTCGTTGGATTCTTGTTGTAACCTCGTGTTTCTCAACCTTCTTTGGTGCAAAATCACGTCCAAGACATCGTCACGATAGCTGATTTCTTCGGTCGGCTCAGGCATGATCTCGTCAATCACCTCGCTGAACAACTCAACAAAATGACGAGTGTTGGAAATAATTGTTGGCAACAACGTACGCGCCTGGTTATACGCAGCCTGGTTCTCTGGGTCATAATTGAGCAAGAAGCTTTTCAAATCATCGAATTCGATGTACACAGTAGTCTTCTTTCTGTTGGCAACCTGTTGCAAAATGTTCATGTACTTGCCCGAATGAACTTGTTCGATTTCCTCGTCAATGTCAATTGTGGTATCTTTGAACCCGGTGAAGAAGTCCTTGACGATTTTCTTGACTTCACCATAGTTGACATTCAATTGGATAGCGGGAAGAACAGCTGCTGTTGTTGTAGTAGCTGACATTTTGGCGTTTGATGGTGGTGGTTGTAAAAGAAAGAAAAACTCATAGTGATGGCTGGTACAATTTTTTTTCTCTCGCCCGGTTTGTTCGAGTCGCACCGCATAAAAAATAATGAAGCAGTGGAATTTCTAAGTGTTGAAAAAGTAGACGTGGCTACGCGTCACTTTCCGTAAGAAGGCAAATTACCTCAAGGAAAAACTCTCAAATTCTGAGGAGATTCTGTTAAGGACTCTTCCTTTTGGAAAATGGGAATAAAAATAAAACTGAAAAATAACTTATACAATTACATATGCCTACATTGACAATAACCAAAAAATCATAAATAACCTAAAATTTGAAACCACCCGAATAATAATTATTAATATTAGTACTTATACAGACATTAGATCAACTAATGCAAAAGCAGCAGACTTTTCTTCTTCATTAACCCCACTGGAATCAATATCATCTCTCAAAGCAGCAGGCATACCGTACCTCTTCTTTCGAAGAGACTCGGCCCCAATGGCAGCCCAGTCTTCGTCATCAGTCTCGTCAGAGCTCGACTTCACGTTGGCCAATGTCGACCTTACGTGCGACTCATTGAACGACGACTTTCTTCTCAGGTGCTCTTCATAAGTGGTTGATGTGGCGGGCGAGGAGCTGAACGATATTGCTGGTGGTGGGGAGTTGATCAGAACGCTAGAATTCTTTGCTGATGACACAATATAGTTATCTAGGTTTTCTAACGAATTTAATCTTGAACGATTGAACATGTTTTGTCTATGAGGTTTTGTTACCGAGTTTGGTGCAGAGGACGAGGATCTTCTTCTTCTTGTGGTACCATCCTGTGGTGGAGGACTCGTTTTGTTGGGCACTCTTCTGGCAAACCTGATAGGTGGAGAAGGCGTACCAGAACTCATGGAATGTCTCTGACTCAAACTTGGACGACGACGGTGTTGGCTGCCGGCACTGTTGCGGTGCGATTGGGGAAGCAGTTGAGAAAGATGCATCTGTTCATTCTGTTGCCTTTCCTCAAACGAAAACAAGCCATCTTCCGAAGATTCAGAATCAGACACCGCAAAGTCATCCTCCTCTTCGTCATCGTCGGAATCATTCTCTGACACCATAGCATTGTCAATCCTCTCGCTTGGTAGTTTGATATTGTGCAACGACTTGGACTGATTGGTGATGGAGTCTCTTCTCGGATTTGTCATTGTTTGAGGTTTCTTCTTTTTGGACCAGCCTAATTTGATATTCAGTTGATTTCGCAAATCATTCACGTTGATCAACTTTTCATTGGCACCATTGTTGTATGATGCGACAACAGAAGAAGAAGGAGTCGCGTGAACATCGCCAGGGTTGTTGTTGTTCTCGGTGCTGTTGACGTTGATGCTGTTATTAGCAGCTCCTGTAGATTCGGTACCTTCTGTAACAATGTAGTCCGAGTCTCTCTTTCGGACAGCCCATTGTCCCCATCCAATCTTCTCAAAGACCACGTTGTTAACAGTGTCAGGTTGGTCCATGGCTGCCATGATCAATCTTCTTTGCTTGGACAACGACAACAAGTCAAAGGAAGGAACCTCTAAAGCCAACTGGGCAGTGATCTGACGTATAGGCAACGCACCTTTTCGAATCAACAAGTCTGCTAAACGTGTGGATGTGATTTTCGAGGCAACCTGTATACCTTCTGGGGACGAAGTAGACAACTGAGTCTTCTTGGGCGGTGAATTTTGCATTTGGTGCAGATCATGTTGTTGCGGAGGAGGAGGGGGTGGAGCTTGTTGCTGCTGCTGTTGTTGTTGTTGTTGTTGTTGTTGCATTTGAAATATTTGTTGTTGCTGTTGCTGTTGTTGCTGTAAAGCGTAAAAGTTGTTGTTATTGTTCTGTTCGAGGTGAATGTGATTGTGATTGTGACTATGAATGTGATTGTGGTGGTCCAAGGGTATTTGTTGTTGTGGAGACGTTACAGGGGCCGGTGGAGGAGTGGGATCGTTCATCAAGCTTGCAAGGGATAGCGGTGATCTTGAAGACATTATGAAGTAGATAATGAAAAAGAAAGCTTAGGAATATTGAAAAATTTCCACCGGAATAGGGGGAGTTTGTGGAAAGTGGGTAGGAGGAGCAAAAAAAACAAAAGACAACAAAAAAAGCTGTGAGTCTAAAAATTTATTAAGGTTTTAGAAATTCTGGCTCACTCTCGCTTCTTGTATTTTTATTTTTCTCGTGCGTGCGAAAGCAGTTGAAGTTGGGTTGGTGTGGTGTGGTGTAGTGTAGTGTAGTGTGGTGGGCGTGGCAGGTTGGGTTGTGAATGACTTGAAAAATGTGAAAAACTTGAAATTTGGTGCAATCTTATCTCAACGTGGTGGGTTGATAATAAATATGCTTGTGGTTCTGGGCGGACGTTGCCTTTCACTTATCTGATTTGCTGTGGTTGTCACTTGGAACCAAATTTAAAGTTATCGGAATGTAATGCCAATTTATAATGACAATAAACTCAAAAGGAAAAGAAAAGAGAAAGACAGGAAGAAGAATACTGCAGTGGGTATGGGTGGGTATTCTTTTTTATCTTATTGTGTGGACAATGAGGAATCCCAACAATTGCTGAGTATTTCGGCGGATGGGTAGTGTGTGGGTGGGGGAAAACGAAAAAATGACACAATTTTCCTTTTGGCTGTTGTCGTTGTGAACTATTATTATCCCCGATTATAAAAGCCAGGCAATAGAAAAAAATTAGTGACAAATTTTCTTTTTCTTGTTTGCTGGGGTTAAGGTGTTTGGCTAGACAAAAGAAAAAAACGTGACTTGTGTGCTATGGAAGTTGTGGGTGTCACTGGAACTGGAATTGTGCAAAGCAAAACAAAAAGAACGGATGACCTTATTGCTGACTGTTTGTGTTGTTTGAATCTTCGGGTGTGAAGGGTCGAGGTTTTTCCAATTGTTTCTATTAATACTCTGTAGGTGGTAGTGGAGCAAATAATGGGGTCGTGCAACTCAATACAATTTTGTGTCACAACACCGCACAACTGTAACTGAGGAGTAGTAGGAGGAAGCTAAAATGTGACTTCGAGCTTGTAACTTTCCTATTCAAGGAAAAATATAAAGTAGCACAATCGAAAAAAAAGGGAAGGAAGCTGTAAAATGTAAGCTGGGTGAGGATAAACTTCCGGTTGTTTCTAGAACTCGCTCGTATAGGAAAGGGAGCAATACTTTCTTTTTTGATTTATTTTAAACTAGTGTAATCCAATGGGATACTCGGCGGTAGCAGGAATGGAGCTGAGACTGTACGCGGATTGACTTAAACCAATGGAGTAGTGAGGTGGTGTGTAATTATGTGATACGGTGGAAATGTGAAAAAGAAAGGGCAGGTAGGGAACAAGAGCGTTCTGCTTGGTGGGGAGGAGGGGTTTTATTAAGCTCAGTCGTACAGGTATAGAGGAGGACTACGTGAAAGGAAGAAAAAATCCAATAAAAACGAAACCAATTGCAAAAAGATTCAGTTTAGCACAAGGTGGGATTGAATCATATTTATAATTTTCTTTTGTGCTCCTGGCGGAACAAGATTCCCTTTCTACAGTTTATACTTTAAAGTAGGACAAAGTAAAACAAGAATCCAGCGAAAAAAAGAAACAGAATCCCACCCACTACGCCCCTTGTTCAAGCAGAGGGCAAAGACAATCAAGCCTGTTCCGAGAACAATGGGATTTTCATGTGCCAGCGGTTATAATTGGTGTGCATGCATGTTGCCTAGTTACCTTCTGCACCCACCATGGCATGGTTGATAAGACGGAAGCTAGTGATCACAGTTAACAACCCTACAACCCTTACTCTGTCACTGCCTGTTGCGAACTTTGTTTGTTTCCCGTTACACGTCTTGTGGGAGGTAGAACAATCAATCAATAGGGCGAAATTTGTGAACAATTTCTTTTCCATTAATTCGCAGTCTGTTCCTAGGTGGTGCTGGTGTGATTACTTAGGGGGGGAGAGAGACAGAGAGAAAGGAACAAGAGGACACAGAGAAAAAAAATAAAACCGCCGACTACAACTTGAAATTCCCTGTCAACTACAACCTCCACCCCTTATCAACTGCCACCCTATTTTCTGATTATTTTTTTTAGGTGCCAGCTCAAGCAATTCCAACCTCCCTATTCTCTCCTATAATTGATGTTCTAGTTTTGGTTAGTTAATTATTCAATTTTACACAAAGGGCCAATTAATTAGCATTTTTAGTTGTACATTTCAAGAACAATGGTCGCCGAAAAAATGTATGGGCAGGGATTTTATACTTCTGCCGACGTATATAAAAGCAACATTCTCGCTGTAGCCAGTGTGTAGGCGTCTATTTATTGTCTCGTTCTTGCTTACTCAAAGTGGAACTATTTACTGTAACCAACCAACTATCCACACAAGCAGATATACTTTTTAATTTCACTTCACCCTCTCCCGCATTGCATTTTGTGCCAGATAGAAAGAAAAAAAAGCACAACTAAGAAAACCAGAACGAAACAACCCAAAAAAAGGAACCAAAGAGACTTCAAACCAACCCGCCGAATTTGAGGCACTACTCTCTGCTTCTGTCCCCCAAGGGAAACATACATACCTTAATAATAATAATAATTACAATTGCATATGTCAAATATGACTCCACAGTTGTCCTCATCTACAATAGATATAATCAAGACCTCATCAGAGCTCTACAGCAACGTCCGTTTTGACAAATTGCTAGTGTTCAGCTACACCAGCTCGAGCTCATCATCCACATCATCGCCACCCTCATCATCTGGGAAAGATTTTCAGTTAATTGGTTCATTAAATGTATCCACATGTCAACCACTTTCCCAAGAATATAGCACAAACATCCAAACGGCACTCCAGCACACATTATTACAGGGAGACCACGCCATCGCCGAAGGTCAAGCAGCAGAAAAAGAAATGGCCAGTAACAAGGTGGTCTACTTCGTCGATAGTGAAAACCACAAAATGATTGGCCATTTCATTAACCAATTTATTATAGTCTACATAGATGTGTTGTAAAGACGATTGGATACTCCCTCCCTCCCTCTACCTCTCCATTGTGTGGATTGTTTATTTTAGCACTCTGTGCAGCAAGCTTTTTTGTTTTTTTTTTTAGTCTATGGGCCCACACAATGCGAAGCTTAATTTAATTCTCCTGGAGGAATACCCTTGGGTATAGCCCAAAATATCTCCACTTTCACTTCGTACTCGTCACCAATGGTCATTCAAAACTGCCCTCCCCAGACGCTCTTATCTGATTACGAAGGAGTCGCTTGTAGCGCAGTCGGCGTCAGCCTCATTGTATTGCCATAAGGAGGAGAGAATTGATAACGAGAGATTGACGCGGCGGCTCCAAAGATAGAGTTATCTTCCCCTCCAGGGTACCAGAGCCCTGGGACTTTTGGGGGATATATCGGTGGTAATGCCACCACAAAAGAAACAAGCTCACAAAAGAAATGCAAAATATAAACATCACGTCATATTGCAAACGTTCGAAGCAGCAGCAATAAACAACAGCGACAACATCTGAAGCAAGGTATTTCGCAAGTAAACGTGATCTTGTGTATACGCCAGGTATGGTACGGAGGACAATGGTTCTAGAACCGAGAACCTAATATACAGCACAAAGTTTTAGCCTATTATCGTCTCTTTTTTTTAGTTTCTTACGTTCATGCACATATAACATTCCAGATGTTGGTCCCGCTCGTTGGTTGGAGGGAGGGTTTTCGGGGAAAGACCAGGCAAAAGGCGGTGAGTGCGTGGATCTCAAAATTGGGGTGTGTCCACACAGATGAAACTTTCGCAGAAGAGAAAAAGGGCAACAGAGAGAGAGCGTGGGAGGGATATGCGAACCAAAAGTCTATTCTCAATCATGTGCTCCTTGTTGGGGGGGGGTTGGGTTTTTCACATTATTCATAACCATTGTGCTTATTGACTCTGGATACAAAGCAGAGAGCACAACAAAAAAAATGAGAGTGTGTTTTCTTGTTGTGCATTGTAATCCCTGTCAAACAATCGAATGATAATTGGGGAACAACACGAAGCTATCCCAACTGTGAAACAAAATCAAACAATGCCGGGAAAGTGAATCAGTGATTTCATCCCACAAAAGGACTACCTCTTCTGGCACCTTTCCCCTTAACATTCTAATCTCAGACTTGGTCAGGGGGGGTGGTTTTACCAAAACTAAAAACTATACTGCTCATTTGGCAGCCTTTTAATTAATACCTGCTCTTGTTCTTGACTCTGCCCACTTGTACTATGGCCCATTGTTACATTGGCCATGGTGGTGCTACACTGTCCCACCTTCTTCTTTAGCTTTGGACGTTCCACCGAAGTTGTTATTGTTACTCACACTTGCTAAGATTTTCTTTTTTTTTTTTTACTCCTTCACCCAGATAATGCCGCCTACGTCTCCCTTTCGTGCTATTAGACTTCCATATGGGGAAATAGATAAGATAGATAAAAGCGCAAGACAAGTTAGCCAATTACAGACCAGAGGCGAAATGTACAAGGTCCTATTGGCACGTGTTTCATTATCACCTCACACTGCATGGTTAAGAGAGAGAGGTGTTAGGAAGTGATAATCTGATAGCTCTGAATTGCCCTTGCGGTGTCAGAGTTGTTACACTAGAAGTAGGGCTTAATTAATACTGGTGTGTGTTATATTGGAGTTTGTGTTAGATTGATGTGTGTTTGTGTGTGGTATTTCTGGTGGTCTGAGATACACACTTGAAGAGTATAAAGGGAGGTGCTCATGGTTTACTTGGAGATGTTGTATTTTTAATATAAGATTAACTATTATGGTTGTGTTTATGACAGGTAATAACTTCGTGGGTGTTTTTGCTACTTAGTAGGCGAGTTGTTCTGGTCTAAGTTCAACAAGAGGCAACACTGCGGTTGTGCCAGTCCTTTCGAGTACGGGATGGTTTCTATTTTTTTAGTTTAGCCTTGGCAGGGTTAGAAATAAGGGGTTACACAAATAGTTCATTTGCTAATAGGGTAGGCAATGCTCCTCGTGGCAAGAGAATCCACGTGAACTGTGGACTATGCATGTTGGATAGTCCAGAGGGTGTTAGTCATGTGACGTGGTCACGTGTAACGTGGCACGATCCCTTCCAATTTTAGAATTCCTCTACCTGTCACACCACCGCCACCCTGTGCGAGATAAAAAATCAAGAATAAACAACGGGATCGAGCCAAGGTTACTTTTTTTCTCATCGAGTTTCGTTCAATTTCCGTCGAATTGTTTCGAGAAATGATCATCAGGACATTGCTGGTTTTCCTTTTCTTCTGTCTTGTAATTTATGTATGACGATCAAACACGTAGGTAGACGTAAATCTTAAAGACTAACCCTGTAATACCTTAGTCACTCTATTAGGAACGATGAGAAGGAAGGTTTTACTATTTCAAAGCCAGTTTTTGTTATGGCCTACCCCGTATGATTTTGGGGTTACTCAATAGCCTTCTCGGGTTGCTGCTCCTACTCTCCTTATGTAATCCAAACAAGCTATGAAACGCATCCCCCCTTTGAATCAAGACTATGGCGTGGTGTATTAATAGAATTTCAATTGTTGGTGGGCGAGTGTTGGTGGGCGAGAGGGAAGATCACACGGAGAAAAATTTAAGGGTTTAGCACAAAAGTCGTGCATGCGTCCACAATTTCAGGTTCTGTAACCGAGAAGCTTTTTTTTCTCTCCCTCGTAAATTTTCAAACTATTTCAATCCCTGAACTCGACACAAACTTAAAAAGATCCTTGAAAAATTCACAAGCTCACCCTGAAAAACACCTTGTGTTTGAATTCCTTGACATCAGCTGTCCCATACCAACTCGAAAAGTAAAAGAAATGGTAGATTGGAGATTGTGTTGGCAGGATAGAGATCATCTACGGAGGCGCCACTTGTCTCTCAGGTTGCCGGGCCCACATACACACACGCCGTGGGTGTTTCTCCTCGTAATATTATTATATTTCATCAAAGTTCGGGTCATCACCAGCCAGAGATAGTACTCCGCGCCTTCCAAAGGGGTAATGAAACTGATCAAAGTTCAAAGAAACAAAGAGAGTGGAATAAGGGATATAATAATTTGAAGACAATTGAGGGATCTAGTGAAGAGTAGTGTTCGTGGATACGTTTCTTTCATGAGTATGTTATTTTTAGAATGAGCTGGTGGTAGGTTAAGGGGGACTAGAGTGTGGTTGCTTCATTTCATCCCTTAAAACCTACTTTGCTGAACTGTATTGCGATACATATTTTAGTGTGCATGTTAGTGCTTTTCACTTAGGCTAGTCTTTGCTAAAAAATTTTTTTTAGTTTTTCACCTCGCTTATAAGCTTACTCAGGGTATGAGGCTGTTGCCGCATTCAGCTTACCTTTTCTAGTGTTGTGCTATTTCGGCTTTTTTTTAAGAAACGCTTATATAATACAGGAGAGCATTGAAGAACCATAAACACAGAGTATAATGGTAGAGGAAGTTTCTTTTTATTACTCATTCAAGCCATGAATTCCTCACTTGAGCTTCTGAAATGGCACAAAAAAGAACCCTACGTACATTATCGATTGTGCTTACAAATAATCCAGATATCATGCAGTCTTTGTGTAGGTGTGGTTGGTGTGTGAGTACACCTCCACCCATCGGTGTTAGCGAATCCCTTGTATACGACCCTTCAAAAGTGTGGAGAAGCTCTTTTGTTGTTAGGGTTTTTAGCTGCTTCCCCCTCTCCATCCCCCTCTTGCTGTTCTCCTTTGATGTTGGATCTCGCAACGTCGTTACACGACAGGGTGAGAGCCAAGTCGCCGTTTGCTAAAGTTACGCGAGTTTAGCGACCGAAAGGTGAGAGAAGGGCAAGAAAAAAAATATCCTGTAATTCGCCTTGTGTGTGTGTGGGTGTAGGATAAACTTTGACGACAACTTTAATCGGCATCGCTATAAGGGAAAGATACCATACCTCGGTGTGGGTGAACGACTCAAGAGTTTTCCGATTTAAAACTATGCATCAATCCCCGAATTAACACTTGCAATTGCTTATTAAACAGTTGCAGGAAGCTCAGTGCATGCGCACGAAGTACACTGGTTTCATATTTTCCATCGCTGAGCCATCTAGCTCATTGCCTGAACTCGAAATTATAATGACCACTAAGCCGAATCTTGGATTGCTTTGCAATGACTAAACGTATTTTCGGTCAGGTCGGGGAGAGACACTGCTGAAGTGATCGTCATTTTTGAGTGCCAGAATACCGATGCTCTTGCGTTTGTGATCAGTTTAACACTTAGCGAGAAAAATCTGATCAATGGCCGCAAAATTTCTTAAAATAGACAAAAAACAATAGACTTAAGAAGCCCACCAGATCCTGAAAATGCTGCACAAAACAGGCATAAATTAGTTTGCTTTTGTATGTTCTTTGATTACGCTTCTATTGTATTATCTCGTAGTTCATCCCCTTTATCAGGTTTTTGCAATTTTGCATTCCTTTTCGTTTCTCTTCTCTGCTAACCTAATACCTAGAGTAAAAATAGAACACACCACAATGCTTTTGCAGCGAACAGAGGAACAATGAACAGAGGTAGACTTGCCAAGAGCTCGACAAGCTACGGGTGATTTTCTAAAAATATACTTTCTCCTATACGTTCCCACTCCATTTGCACTCTTAGCTCTATTGAAGTTGGGAGTATGGCATGAAGAACTCCTCCCCAAAAAGCCCTATAAAAGCAGCATGATTCCCTTCTTTCAAAGGCAGTTCAGTATGGTTATTCTACTTCCAATCAAACGTGTCAAACCTCACCGTCGCTAGTATTTGAACAACAGATCAAGATGATATTCTTAAAGACACGAGTCGGGCTCGTGGTTTATATCTACTTGGCGTCAATCGCTTTGTCAACTTTGATACAAATTCCATCGTTTGCTAAACCCAATCTCCTTGAGAAACGAATTACCGAAAAATGTTACTACGACGAGCATGGTACACCAAAAGGTGGTAAATGTCCAGAGTGTTTCAGGAATGGAGAGCCAAAGAAAGACAAGTGTTGCTTTGACCAGTATAATAATGTGATTCCATGTTGCTACGACCACAAGGGAAAGATCAAGCCTTGTCCACCTCCACCAAGTTCCAGTGAAGAGGTTCCACCAAGTTCAAGTGAAGAAGTACCACCATCTAGCTCTGAAGAGGTCCCACCATCCAGTTCTGAAGAAGTGCCACCATCATCTTCCGAAGAGGTTCCACCAAGTTCAAGTGAAGAAGTGCCACCATCATCTTCCGAAGAAGTACCACCAAGCTCAAGTGAAGAAGTACCACCATCTAGCTCTGAAGAAGTACCACCTTCCAGTTCTGAGGAAGTGCCACCATCATCTTCCGAAGAGGTTCCACCAAGTTCAAGTGAAGAGGTCCCACCATCATCGTCCGAAGAAGTTCCACCTTCCAGCTCTGAAGAAGTACCACCATCCAGCTCTGAAGAAGTACCACCTTCCAGCTCTGAAGAAGTACCACCATCCAGTTCTGAAGAGGTTCCACCATCCAGCTCTGAAGAAGTACCACCATCCAGTTCTGAAGAGGTTCCACCATCCAGTTCAGAGGAAGTGCCACCATCCAGTTCAGAGGAAGTGCCACCATCTAGCTCTGAAGAAGTGCCACCAAGTTCGAGTGAAGAGGTTACTCCATCTAGTTCTGAAGAGGTTCCACCAAGGTCAAGGGAAGGAGGGCCACCATCGAGTTCTGAAGAGATTCCACCATCGTCGTCTGGAGAAGTCCCACCATCCAGTTCTGAAGAAGTACCCAAAACTTCGGAAACTACAGAAACAGAAGTTACTTCCGAAACCGTCACTTGTGTTGAATGTGCCAAGTCATCTACCGAAACGGAGACCGAAACTTCTACGGCGACCTCCACCCACACAAGCGAAACAGCTGAAGTTATTTATGAGACTGTCACCAAGAAGACCACTTACTATGTGACCACTTGTCCGAATGAAGTTGTCACTACGGAAACCGCCATTGTCATCGTGGTCACCAACGAGTACACGACGAAGACGAAGACTGAAGTCATCCAGACCACGGTTGTTGAGGACCACACCATCACCACCACTTGTCCAATTGAAGAGTTGATCACCAAGCACTACATCAAGACGATCCACACCACACAGACGGTCGGTGAGGTTGTTGTTGAAACCTGTGCTGTTGTTGTCACGACTAATGAACAGGCAGTTACGATCACCAAGACAATCCCAGTGCCAGTCACTGAGATTGCTGAGTACACCACTGTTATTGAAACCACGTTGACGCAGCCAAGAACCACTTCTACCGAAGTTGTGGTGTATGTCACTACCAACGAACAGGGCCACACTTACACAAAGACCGAGTACGGACCAGGCAAGACGGTCCCAATTGAGAGTGCGTACTATACCACGGTGGTAACTGTCCAACACACCACTATTTGTCCTACCACCTTGCCTAATGGACATGAGACGGTTACCCCTGCCGTGATATTGGTATCGACTAACACCGAGGGCCATCTCACTACCAAGACAGCACCATACGAGAGTGCAACTGTGACTTATCATACTGAAGTTGTTTCTACGCAGTTGTCTACATTTGTGTTCACCACTTGTATCGGAGACGTTTGTCATCCTGAAACGACTGCTGTTACGACTGTTGTGACGGAAAAAGTCACGCAACCGGTATCCACCCCTGTTTTTGAAATATTGACTGTTGCTGTTCAGAGTGAAGCTCCAGGCAAACCGCCTAAGCCCCAAACTCCATCTGCTCCAGCTGCTGAAACGCCTATCACACCAGCTACAGAAACGTCTCCCAGAACCCCAGGTAAACCAGGTACTCCTGTTACAGGAGCCCCTCAAGCCACCCCAGGCAAGCCAGCTACTCCTGGTGCACCAGCTGCCGAACCAACTCCTGCGGGTCCAGGCAGACCAGCTACTGAAGTTACTCCTGCTGCTATTGGCCCATCTGTTTCTTTGTTTACCGCTGATGAAGCTTCTCCAAGCGCCGCCGTTCCAGCTCCTACTGTTATGCAAGGGGCTGCACCACCAAGTCTCGGCCCACATCTCAAGGCTACGATTGCATTGGTTTGGGCTTTCATGATGATCTAAGTCATCCCCTTTAACTTTATTGCTTTTTTCCAAAGATGTTTTCCTTTGAACATTGATGCCTTTTTTTCATTTTATTTTGTGATACCTTTGATTGCGTTTTATTTCTTGTTTGACCCTTTCGGTGGAAAGTATTTGATCATACTTTCCGATATTTTTGCCTTTTTTTTATTACCATTTCGTTGTTTGCTGGCATTAAGTTATCTTGTTTCCTGATAATTAGTCAGCATACCATTTATTATTTCTTCTTGTGGATGCTTATTTTCTATTTTCGGTTATATGCTGCTGCTCATGGTGTTTAGGAGTATAAGTGCATATTTACTTATTTTGGTATAATTTTATGTTTTCTTATTCCAAATCGGCTTGTTATGATGTAGTCAGCTGGATTCAAAGTGCAATATGCCAGTGGGTTGATCTAAGCAGAAAAACATAAGTGATGTTGTTAAGTCTAAAATCAAATCGTGCCTCCTGGATACTATCTTCAGGAGATGCCGGCCCGCTAGATGCTCGATTTTGCAGCATACACTATTTTTACAATTGTTACATACTAGTGCGACACAATTATCCGGTCACGTTGTTAGGCACGCTCCACTTTAGTGCGCCAAAAACTTTTCTCCAATTGATATAAAGAGAAAGTAAAAACAGTGTATCACATTCCTCTCTCTGTTTCTTACGGCGGCACCTTGTCATTCGCACTGTTTCACTCCGATGGCACAGTCTATGGCGACGTTGGTGGCCATCTCAACTCCCACCTCCCAAAGAAAGAGAACAGGTGGAGAAGCAAAAGCACATGAAAGAAAAAAAAGGAGTGAGCCAATTGTCTAACCCACTCTAATTTGCATTCGCTAGATTAGCTACCACCGCCAATTACCTTTTGTCATGGCTATCTATCAGTTCCAACTTCTTGTGATCTCGGTATACCTTGTCATTGCTGGCGCCATATACGCAGTCAAGTTCATTAAGCCACTTAATGACTTGCTCCGCTACGGCAAGACCACAACCATGAGTGGGCCCAGTTCCAGTTCCCTATTTCACGAATTGATTGATTTCATCTCAAGCAGTCTAGTTGTTCCCAAGTCTTGGTTTACTCATTTCTACATCACCTTGTTCACACTTACCTCCGCGATCTTTTTGAGTTCGTTCCATGAGTCCGCTTCGCCAGACCCAGTCAAGTTTAAGAACTTGATGTTGATTCATAGACTACTTTGGGTTCAAGGATTAAGGAGACTCACGGAATGTCTCACGGTCAGCAAGTTCTCGACGAGTTCGAAGATGAACGTTTCTCACTATGCCATTGGACTAAGCCATTATATATTGATCAGCTTGGCTACTTATCTAGGGTTGTTGAAATACGGCTCACATGAGATTCCGGACTTCACAGTGTTTGATGCCGTATTATCTATTGTTTTTGGCGTGTTGTCTTTGTTGCAATTTTCTGCTCATTACCATTTGGCGTCGCTAATCAAGTACACCGTGCCGGACTTTGCCTTTGTTGCGTCGCCACATTACTTCTATGAAATCCTCATCTACGCCGTGTTGCTTATATTCTCGGTAAAGGATGGCTATGACACGGTGTCGCTAACGTTTGCATCGGCGTGGTTTTTCGTGGTAAGTAATTTGACCATCAGTTCAGTCGAAACTTACCGTTATTATCAAGACAAGTTTAAGGAAGAATTTAAATTGAAGTGGGCAATATTTCCAGGGATATTATAAACTCCCCGGGAGAGTGTTGTCATTGACTAACTATCGATATAATTCTGTATACGCGTCTGTTGCTGAATGTTTACGATTCTGATGATAAATACCTGTTTCGCGTGCGTTGTTGCAGCTGTCACATCTGAGGCGATTGGGGATCGGTGTTCGTGCGATCGTAGCACTGGGTCGCTCGCTTGTTTGTTTCACCGCATCACACCTTGTCGGCTTATTACCTGTGTGTTTTCCTTTTTCTGCCTTTATTTTTTTTTCTTCCTCCCTCTCTTACAGTACAAAGCGTAACGCAACCAGGCTATGCCAAACCATGCTTTTTCAAACTTCCAACACGGAGAATATGGACTGCCCCATATCCACACGTCTAGAGGCACGTTCAGTGCCAATGGTCAAAGGATGTCCAGGCATACCGAGAAGCGTACCTCGAATAGAAACCGTTTTGAACATCAGATCAATTAACGACTCCCCCTTCGTGATACGAACAGTCAAGATCCAACTTGTGACACGACAGACAGTGCTTGTGCCGACAAAGTTTGGCAGCAACGAGGCCACGAAAGAGTTGGTTATCTACGAAGACCCTATGGCATTCCAACCACCAATGGGCAAGTTCTCCCAGAAACTACATGGCTTGGATATCCCTATACTAATTCCAATCCCACGAGACATCACACCTTCAGGGCATTCTCCAACGTTTGGAGCAACTACCCTGCATTATTTCGTGGTTCTGGTTTCATTAGGCAAAGACCTGGCGTCGGAACTCACATTTGTGGACAGCTTCCCTGTCGATATCAAGATGTATGACACTTTGCCAATATACCGCCAATACAACGAGCCCATAGTGGAGACAAACAAGTCCTCAGACAACCAAGTGCTAGTTGAGGCAACTGTTCCCTACACATCTGTGGGTCCCAAAGATAACTTGAGTGTGCTGTGTCTCCTCAAGACCAATGCAGCCAACAACAAAGTCAAGAAACACATCACGTTGAAACAATTGACTTTCCAGGTAAAGGAAGTGATTGAGTGCTATGACGCGGGTCTTCCTCCAAAACGAGAATTTAAGTTGCATACAGAATCCAAGTACTACACCAAAGAGTTGAGTAGCCAAGGCATCATCCAATCCTTCCAAATCCAGTTCCCTTATGAAAACGACTACCTAGAGATGTTTTCGCCCCTTCCAGAAATCGATACCGAGGCCGAAGTCACCGAGGACTTTGCTACAACAATTATAGAATCAACTAATATATCAAAACTAAAAACTATAGATAGACTACCCGAAGGGGTGCCTGTAACAAATATTCAAGGATTCACATTGCTAGGGAAGTTTTATTCCATCTGGTTTGAAATAGTTATTAAGGTGAAATTATCCCATGCTAAGGACATGAACATCCACATCCCTATCATTGTTTCCCCCTTCGATAAAGAAGCAAGCAAGCATTTGCTCGACTGGATAATGCTTGAATGTGAAATAGCAAAAGCTCAGTTTGGCAAAGAATTCAACCGGACCTATTCGTCTACCACCAAGTACTCAAGTATGATAAAACTTCTAGACAAGTATAGACAACCACCATCCATTTATGATCAACACAAAAACAAGTTAAGTCCGTCTAACTCACGCCAATATTTGGATTTGTATATAGATTGAGTACTTCTTTAACACGTTTCAAATTTCGCTTTGTTTCAATCTCCGGAAGTGGGAAAGTATCTAGTGGGTTCTCTTGAAGCAACTGGCATTGAATATAAAACGATCTTGGTGTCACTCCGGTGTAGTTCTTGAACATTCGGTAAAAGTGCCACTTCGAAACCCCAATGTCTTTGATGATTACGTCAATGTCCAACTTGTCGCCATTTATGGCGCGGTCATGTATCATCGAACAGGAAGCATTTATAAACTCTCTGCTTTTGTTCCATCCTTTGACTTGGTCAGGTTTGCACCTCTTGCAGCCTCTATAGCCCAGCGCTTTTGCTTCTCTCATGTTGTTGAAAAACACCACGTTCTTGCGCATAGCGACTCGGCAGTTACATGTAGGTCGGCAAACGATCCTCGTGGTTATGGCGCCGTATACGAAATGGCCCTCTGCCTGGGGGTCCCTATTTAATATTGCCTGGTACTTGGAATTATCATCTGGGAATCTCATGGTAGTTGTATTTGATGTTTTAGATATGTGTAGACAAGAAGAGGGAGTTCACGCCAGGAGAGAAAATTTTTAAGTGAAGCGGATCACCTTTATATATGCACAATTTTATTTCGTATTTGCTCATAGTTTTTTTTTTCTTCTGTTTTTGTCTGCCTATACATCTTTTCCACTCCGTGGGCTTGGCTTTGACCCGTCTTGGCCCCGGATTGGCTTGGCTGGAAAGGCTTTGGGATTGTGAGCCTTCTCGCCGAGCCAATCATTCGGGAATAAGACCAGCACTGAGGGGCACGCTACGTCGCGGGCCCCCCATATTGGCCACCGGACCGCCCAACCACAATGGCATGCTTATGGCGCTTTGTAAAAGGGAAACGCATTTTCTCTTGTCCTGCACGGAAAAACGTGACCACTTTCCCGCCCATGCTTCTAGCCCTGTGCACTTGTGCACTTGTGCACGTCCTCTCACACCCACACGCTTGTTTCTCCTATAGTTAAGGCGATCCCTCACAAACGTAGCACACAAACTGCACATCAACAGCAATACACACACACACACACAGAAAGAAAGAAAGAAAGAACAATAGGAATATGAACAATCTACCACCGGAATATGCTCCAACATCAACCACCTCATTCACGGTATCCACGGATGCGTCGGTCTACAATCAGGAGATCACCAGGGCGTCCTTGGTGAAAACTCCACTCCACAAGTCATTGTTCGATTCGTTAGCGGAAATATACTCCATATTGCCAACTTTGGAAATGATTGAGGTGTCCTTTTTGAAAGACTACATCACGGATAAGGAAAAGTACATATCGACCACGTACAGATTGATCCACCAGTACCAGATGGTACTCAAGATGTTCAGCGAAGACGAGGCAAAGTTGAACTTGTTGATCACCGAGGTTCTACCTGGATTGCACGGAGACATGTCGAACTTTTTGGACCTCTTACAATCCAAGTTCAATATCAACTTCCCCCATGCTGTAATCAGATTGAAGAATGGATTACCGGCCACAATTGAACAGATCAATGGGTTGCAGCCAAACAACGTCAATTCGAGATTGGTGGCAGAGATAACTGGAAACTTTATCACTTGTATGGATGCCGTCAAGTTGAACTATAAATCCAAAGACCAATTGCATCCGTTGTTGAGTGAATTGGTGTTGAGTTTGAATGAATTGAATGAGGGCTTGGAGTTCAATGGGAAATCGAAACTTATAAACTGGTTGATTAAGATTAATAACCTAACCGGTGAGCTTACACAGGAGGAGTCAGATTCGTTTTTGAATGATCTAGATATAGCATATAAAGGTTTCTATACAACGCTAGAATAGAAACGACATTACACAATTGATTCTATTTGTTCAGCGTACCCTAATACATTCTTGATAACGGATTCGTTGTTGACGTTCGTGGCTTCGCCTTCATTCTTTGTGAAGTATATAACCCCGTTATCAAACTTCCAGTTGTCAACCTCATACGTCTCTTTCAAGGTCTTTTCAAAGTTGGCGTCAGACAATTCCTGAGGTAAATACAACAAGTTCTTGCAGTTTGAAATCGGAATCGACGTATAGGTCTTCTTCAAGGACTTGGCAATTTCAAACCTTAACGCATTAATCAAAGTTTCAACGAAATGGGAGTACTCTTTACATGGCAAGTTCTTTTCTTCTTTCAACAACTTCCAAATC
The DNA here is from genome assembly GCA_030565125.1 of Candida pseudoviswanathii. Lineage (NCBI taxonomy): Eukaryota > Fungi > Ascomycota > Pichiomycetes > Serinales > Debaryomycetaceae > Candida > Candida pseudoviswanathii. The sequence goes on along the minus strand of JAJMBE010000009.1, from coordinate 70,328 downwards.
TTGATGTAATTACCTTCCATCAAGTTACTCTCCAAGTCAATAGGGAACTGCAAAAACTTGTCGTTCTCTACATCGTACTGGTTCGAGTTGTAAATGATCTCCAACTCAACATGGAACTTCGAGATCAACCCCTGGCTCAACAAGTACAACAAGTACAAGGAAATAATCTTCGTGGTGTCCGTGTTGACGTGGGTCTTGTTCAAGTTGTGCAAGGTCCCATTGGAGTAAAATGGACGTAATTGAGCAAAATAGTTCTCGAATCCGGAGTAGTTATTAGTCAACAACGATGACAACGCACCGATTTCCAAGATCCTCTGGGCAATTTTCAAATCATTGATCTGGTCCTTGGTTGTGGTATTGGAAGGCAACGGAACTAACAAGTTGTGTTTGATTAACTCAATCTTTATAGGCGCAAGTAGTTTCTGACAACTTTCGTAGTCGCCTTTGTCGAAAAGTCCATATATCTCAGCAGTTAGTTTTTGTAATGACATTGTTTCGTGGTGTGTTGGGTGGGTTGCCAGGACTCTCTCTTCGTTCGCAGATATTTTTCTGTTTTGGTTGCCACCACCAAAGGTTTCCAAGAATCCAGAGGTTGCGTGCACAAGAGCTCAAATTTTTACAAACGGTCACGTGATGTAACTGGAAATTCCTTTACAAGAAGCTCTCTATTACACCTTTTGCCTATGTAGCTATGAATACAAGTATATAAGGACGATCATTACAGATCGCACAACGGGCTACATGCCTCCCCGAACTAACCATTGTTCTTGTAATCTTGAGCCTCAAACAACTTGTCTCCTTTCCCATCAAATTCATCCATGCATTCTATCACTGTCTTGAGGTTGTTCATCAAGTTACTGATAGCCACTCGAAGAACTCTATCGCTTACTCCTGAGAAATGTACTTTGAGGTTGTTGTCTTGCGTGGAGAAATCTATGGTTAGCTCATCGGCTTTGAGTATTGGGTCTGGTTCTAGGGACGTGCGCGCAATTTTAGCCTGGTTCACTGTTTCAAAAGGTATGTTTATCGTGAGGTTATATGGATGTGGCATGGGCGTGATTCACTTGAAGGAGATGATGATGGTGTTTGGTGGGTTTGGCTTCTGGATTTTTTTCCACGCTTACAATCGCGAAAAGTTGATTTGCGATACCTCCCGTTCAACACCACCCTAAATAATAATACATATCAAGTACAAGACAAACTATCTACCTAACCCTACTAAAGCTAATACTATGCACGCTGAACTTCTTTAAATTGTCCGAACCGTTGCTATTTAACGATGTCATGCTACTGTTGATTCCTGTGTTTCTATTGTTTGGATAACCATTAACGGATTGAAGCGTACCAGACGACTTTGTTTTCCTCAACGGTCCAATATCTGGGTTTATTGTAGTGTTTATAGCAGCGGGGTCACCACCACCACTGCTGCCTGAACTTGTCAAACTTCCGAGCGACGACGAACTGTTCAAGCTATTGCTATGACCATTACTTGGTCTTGAGTCCGGTTGTTTCTTTCTTGGACTCTCGGCTTGGTTCAAAGATGAGCGACTAGAATTGAATGCCACGCGGGCAGCAATCGAGGAGGCCGATGATGATTTCCTTGGCCTCTGATCTTGCCCTCTAACGACTGGCGTTTGTTGCTGTGACTCTTCCGACACCATTGGCCATAATACGTTTTCTGAGTTGATTGGGGGCAACTGGCCCGATTTGGAGAACGAAAAACTCTTCTTTCTCTGTCCAACTTTATAGCTTGGTGACATATTGAATGACGACGTTGTTGAAACGATTGATTGTGGAGACGCAGGTTCTTCATCGGTGTTGGAATTATAAGGGGTATTCGTTCCATTTCTAACGGAGGGTGAAATTGTCACACCTTTGAGACTGCTATGCAATGTTTGCGGAGTAGTGGGGGTTGTTGCCGTAGCCGTGCTTGTTCTTGGGGTTGCTGCCAGCTGGGGACCATTCAATGGTGCTGATGGTGGCTTGTAAATATATGTAGTGCTTGACCTGTTGCGGAGTATTGGTGGCGGGCGGGTCTTGTACTCAGGTGGTAGTGATTGCGAATGTTGTCTCCCCTGGGATTTCTTATCATCTTGCGTTTGCAGCGACATCAGGATAATTGGACTGGCCAAAATTTTGTTACTTCCATTAGAAGTACTCAGCGTCGTTGGCTCACTTGGTGGGGCAAAGATTGGTATCGATGATTTGAATTCCGACAACATAGCCTCGTGGCTCTGAGATAGTAGATCCTTCTTCATTTCTTCGTACTGCGTGATCAAATCAAAACTCGTGGAGTACTCGCTGGCGACCCAATCGTGTTTGTTCTTGATCTTTTCTAGTTGTTGTATCTTGGCTTCTGCTTCTTGTTTGGTCTCGGACAGCACAACAATATACTTTATCAACTCATACAAGCATCCGGTGCTGCCATACTGGAAACAAAGATGCAAACAAGTGTCGCCATTCTTATCTTGGATCGTCCACTGGGCTCCAAATTCTAGCAATAAGGTAGTGCCTTCTTTGAAATTATACTGACAGCTGTAGTGCAATGGGGTTTGACGCAATTCGCCGGCCAAGGAGTTCAACCACAATTTCCCCGGGAACTCCTGTAGTAGATAATGCAATGTTTGTGAGTGATTCTTGGGCATACATAGATGCAACACGGTTGTGTCGTCAAATGCTAGCAAATCCAATTTGGTGAATCGTTCTTGGAGGTTGTTGCCCAATGCTTTGTTCAAGTAGGATATTAGGTGGAAACATATCAAGTAGTGGCCGTAGAACGACGCATAATGTAGGTTGCTCCAGCCTTGGTGCTGGGGGTCGATATTTAACCATAGATCAGGGAACCGGGCTAGTATCCTCTTGACAATAGGTAGGTTCCCCTCGATGATAGCGTTTCTCATTCGTTGCAGTGGTTCTAGCATAGTGACATAACTGTTGGCGGAGGAGAGGCGGGAGGATCTGGGTATGCTTGATTCGTGTTGGTGTTATAAATCTGTTGCAAGTAGGGATAAAGATCACTTTTATAACAAGAGAAATGGGACCCGTTGCAAATTAAAGAAAGTTAATAAGGGGGGAGTGTGTTGTAGGTGGAAGTGACGGGAGGACGCTCTATACAACTTTTTTTATTTTTTTTCTTTTTCGCTACGGTAGTGTAGCCCATTAATATTTATTTGTAAGGGGGCACACAACTCTCACGCAGGCAGCGGTGGGAGCATTCTACAGAAGAAAATTCTATTGTCCATGAAAGTGGCGCGCAAAATACACAAAGAAGATGACGAAGAAGAAGAGCAAGATAATGTGTGTTTAATGAAATTCGACCTGTTCACACGCACACAACCTCACATTTCCGGTGGGTGTGTTTCGGGTGGTTGTCACGAGATTCTTAGACTTCGAAAGCAACAAGGGTTTACTAACTATCTCCCTCTTATTGTAAGGGCTCCCTCACCCCCAGTGGCACCTCCCATATGTTGCCTGTTCCTTTTACAACCTTTTATTAGCTCGTCATGTACACGACTTTAGTCTTTTTTTTCCCTCTCTTTCTCTCCGTTTCTGTTTCCATGGGTCAACCCTTTTACCGGTTAAGCTTTTAACGATCAGCAGCGAATAGTTCTTGATCTTGTAAAGGTAGTGTCTACGCAACGTGGAATTATTCCCTTTTTGGCTCCTTCTGTTTCAAATATCGGACATCAAACGGCATGGAGAGATCATTATTTTTGCCTTTTTCTCTGGCTGCTTTTTTTACTATTTGGCCGCCCTGACGCGTCTCGTCTGTGTGGCCCACCTCTCGGAGAATAACTTACGACATGCACGTGCCTAGTCTTCATATTTTGTCTTTTCTTTTTTATAACCCCTATTGCACGACGTTTGTTTTATTGAAGCACCACAAAAATTAAACGCCGTTCTTGCTCTCTCTCATACATTTTTTTGTCGAGATTACACTCCAATATTCGAGAACCGGTTATCAGACATAAAACGCTCTTCCTTTTTTAACTCCTCTTTATTAGCAGACACCACAACAGAAGGCTACACCATGCTGCTCCAGACAATAAATGGGTTGCGAATACTTACCCTATCGGACATACAGGGCAATTTCGACGTCTTGACTAAGTTGTACCACGAGTACCAGCCAATAGATTTGATTATCCATACAGGGAATTTCGGGTTTTGGGACTTGAATACAATCCACGAGTACAAGGAGCTCAATTATTTTAAGCAGATTGTGGCGTTTCTGGAGGTGTTGGAGACGGAGTTGATAGAGCAATTGAATAACTTGAGCAAGATCAGCAATAGCGGGAATGCCGACGAGATATCCATATTCAAAACCAAGTTGCTATCGTCAACGTCCTCGATAAGCCTGTTCCCGCAATACGTGAATGGAGAGAAATCGTTCCCGTGTCCGGTTTACACGATATTTGGTCCATTGGACGACCCCAAGATCATTGACAAGCTACAGACTAAGCAGGTTGTTATCCCGAACTTGCACCTAATAGACCATAAAAACAACTATGAGATCAAGACGGCGGTAAACGTGCCCAATATAAAACTATACGGGCTCGGTGGTACGCTCAAGATCCACAGTTTATTTGACAACGGCAACCTAAATTATTTGGGAATTTCTGGCAAGCTAGGCGAGTTGTGGATTTCCTTGCTACAGATAGCGGAGTTGTACATTAGCGTAACCAACTCAAAGAACTTTGCTGACACTACAAAGAACTCGACAATCAATATATTTGTTAGCCATATTCCCGTTGTGAAAGCTCCCTTGTTAGAACATTTGGCTATTATAACCCACGCCGATTTCACGATCAGTCAAGGTTTGCATTTTAGATACCCTGTGATGGGCAATGGTATGAGTTTTGTTGACAGCATGGGAGGGTCTGCTGGGTATGTGGAGAATTATAGATCAAAATTCTCCCGGCTCCGAATGATTTTGGGTGAGTTATGGTTGGTCTTGAAAGACGATTTATTAGAGTTGTTGCTCAACTCGGATTCCAGTGAGAGCCTCAAGAACTTGATTGAGTTGGGGTTGAGTTTGTTTGACAAGATCCCAGTTTCTGTTAATGATTCCCTGGATAAAATCGTCCCTTTGAGTTTATTCCCAGAGGAGAATCAAGAGTTGAACAAGAAATTGCTTAAACGAATCAACGACTACTACTTCCAGGCATATTATAATCTATGGCATTTCAATCTATGCGACCATAGCGTGGGTGCCGATAACAAACACAATGTGATGATTTTCAAGCTTGATAACGCGGGGAACTTTAATTTAGACTACTGCTCCAGCCAAGGGTTCAACTTCAATTTCAAATTGCAGGATCCAGAGTCGGACACCAACGGCAAGGAAGAAGGTAGTCATCACGATGAAGATCTGGAGGATTTGATACGCCAATCCCACAAGACATATCGCGGACCCTCCCGTCGCGGTGGTGGTGGCAGTGGTGGTGGTTCTGGAAACTCCAGGGGAAGAGGAGGTACAAGAGGCAATGGAAGGGGTACATTCTACAGAGGAAGACGTGGTGGTGGCAGTAGTAGACCATCACGATGATAGGCAGGTAAACCTTCAATAAATAGCACTGTATATTCCTTTGCTTCCTGAAGAATATCCACAGAATATGTATTTGTATAATGTACACTGTTTTTCGTTAATGCCTGTAACTGGGGGAGGGGGGCCGTACCCATCTAATGATGTTCAAAAGGTAACTTCAAACCAAACATAACTGGTCCATCTTCCTTGATTCTCAACATAATCCAGAACCACATAGCAGCGCCAAAAAGCTTGGATCCCCATTTGATGTGAGCTGGGACGTGTGGTCTAGCCACAGGAGCATGTCTGATGTATTTTGCAAAGTGTCCACCAGCCATTGTATCTGTGTATATGATAAGGAGTATAGTCTTGTCGGTGTATCTATTAGCTCTATTTTTTTTCTCCTTTCCGACTCTCTCTCTTACTTTTGCTTGGATTTGGTTGGACAAATGGTTCTTCTGGTGCACGCACGAAAGTTTTTTGGGGAATGTGCACGACCTTAGTGTCACGTGTGTTTTGCAGCCCGATTTGATTTTTTCTTTTTTTTAGTATCAATCGCTTATCCAACCTCTCCCATCGTCTTCAATTACTTGCAGTTGTGAAAGTTTCACGCCGTCTCGAGAGATTTAAGTTTCATTAAAACATGTAACTTCCTACCTAATTAGGCATTGGTCGCCGCTGTAGATCCAAATCCCATCTCTTTAGTTTTAACTGGCAATGATTCATGTAAGCGTCTTTTTCTGGAAATCTCGTCATTTCCCCTTTGGGACAAATATTTCAACTCTACATAATCATGGATCAACCTTACAGCAGGCATGAGCATGCTGTGAGGTGAGTGTTGGTCTTCGGCATACGTCCCCGAGACGATCAGACAATAGGGTTGCTGGCCAAAGACAGCAAAATTAGTTTTGGGGGAGAGAGAGGAAGCGTACGGAATTGGAGGTACTACTTTTTTTCCTCTGTCTCCTGCTTTTGCTTGGATCGCTGATCCTTCTAAAGCATTATTGGTAAGAACCTCGGATGAAATTATCCATGGAACTGTTATTGTGAACTGTGAGAAAGTTACCAGCAGGTCGTTCGTATCCCCCAAGAATTTCCAAGGCATGGATTTTCTTGTTTTTCTTTGAGAAGGAATTGCTCCTGAGCGTACGTTCCTTTCTTTCTTTTTTTTTTTTATTTTAGCCCTGTGGGATTTCGAAATCTGTTCCCCTTGAAATCTTCTCCTCGATGCTTACGAGATTGATAGAAGATTGTGTAGGGAAGATTACAGAGGAACAAAGGCGGGTACATGTGTGTGTGTGTGTGGATAGCCACGGAAAGAACCTGTACTGTTGCTTTTTCCTTGCGTACAAGTCCGATTTATGGGAAACTAATGCATAGCAGTGACTAATGAGATACAAAAAAAACCGTTGCTGGTACTCAGATGAGTAGGATAATACAAAAAAACTAATACCGGCGGTATCATTCTCAAAGGGAAGAATTTTTTTTATCACGCACACTCCTTTTGGTTTCTCCATCCCTCCTTACTTGCGTAATTGCAACTTTAATCTGTAAAGGAAAAATAATCAGTTCATTAAGTGTACTACCTGCGGTGCGTTTCGGAGAATATATGTAGTGGGTGCAAAAATAAGCAATGCATCAAGCACGACTAACTATGCACTTTATTCTGTCCCAAATAGGGAAAGCACAGGATTACGTAAGCCAGCTAACCCTGGATACAAAAGTTAAAAAAAAAAAATAGAGAAACTCTTCGGTGGAGGCCGGACGAAGCCCCTTGGTCTTGTACGCCCCGTGGCAAGACGAAGAGGAATTTTTTTGAACCTCTTTGTTTTGTAATTAATTACTACCGGCGTGACTATTATCACGAGTCCCACAACTACCAGCCATATTGTCATGCACGCTATGTGTAAGCGAACAGTAAACATTGTTTGTAACAATGTATAGACACTCATGTCCATAGCTATCAAGGCGAGCATAGGCCATATTTTTTAACCACCCTTGCATTGTGCATTCCCTTATACACGCACAGGGACCTATTTTACTTTATTTTTCCTTTTCTCCAGGTGAGAGCGTGAGTGGGAGTAACGAGCAATGGTTTAAGAATGGGTTACATGTACATTTCGTTCTGAAACACTTGGTTAGAAGTATGGAAGAGCGAGCGCTAGCATCTAGTGTTTTTCTATTCGCCAAATTCAGCAGACGGCTAATTATGGGAGGGTTTTTGTTTTGATTTGTTCAATGGCAGTATTTGACGATTGAAGGGGTGGGTGTTGTTGTTGTTGTTGTTGTTTTGGTTTGAAAGTTTCTTTGTTGTTTCGGGTCGGACAGGAATGTTTGCATGTCGAGGATTTGATAACATACCCCCCAAGGTGTCTCGTGTGAGAAGACGGCCTGGTTTTACATCAGAACATACAAAACATTTTTTCTCTCTCCAAATGTTTGGTCCCTCAGATGTCTGTAACACTCAACTTTGTATTTTGCAACCTTACAAGTTTCGGAGTTTCTTATGAAGTATAATTGTATATTTTTTATATAGATCGTTAAGACATTACATTTATTATATTTTTTGGAATATATAAAGGAGGGACGTAAATATATTAAATGAAGTTTAACTCTAGAACAAACAAGAATAAAACCCATCAAATATAGTAAACAAAAGGATATTTTTGGTACTATCAAAATAAATGTGAACCAAAATTAAATAATAATCATTAAAGGAGTGACGACGAATGGAATAGGACATTATTATTATTAGGAACATTAAATAGGAAGCAGGCGTGTTGTGGTAGGGGGTACGCCGCTATAGGGTATATGATGGAGGTTTATAAAGGACAAAATGGTAAAAAACAAAACAACTGGGATAATAAACAAAACAAAGTAAAAAAAAAATCAATCTGGTAATAAGGACAATAATAAAAAAAAAGACAGCAAAAAGGCAAACCCAAAAAGAACCAAACGAACAAATCTATTGAGCCGAGTCAGACCCACTCATTGGCAAGTTGGAAGTGGATGATAAATAAGTAGCGTACTGTGGTCTGGAAGCAGAGTGATCCTCTTGACGCACGGGAAAGAAAGTTTCCTGTTGAGTTGGTTGGTGAGGAGCACCCGTAGAGCCAGGACCAGCAGTGCTGTGAACAGTAAGTGGTGGTTGCAACTGTGGTTGGAGTGGCGGAGGTGGAGCGTGAGTGATGTGAGAAACCAACCCTGGTTGCATCTGTTGCTGTTGTTGTTGCTGAGATGATGGTGGAGGTGGTGGTGGTGGAACTTGTTGTTGGTCTCTGGATTGCATCTCACGCTCTTGGGCTCTTCTCAAATCACGTTCATGTAATCTGTAGTGTCTTGTCATGTTTGATTTGACAGAGAACAATTTACCACAACTATCCCAAGGGCACTTGAATATCTTCTCACCGGTGTGGGAGTAGTAGTGCGTTTGCAAGGAGGATGGACGCTTAAACTGTTTGTTACAGATACGGCATCTGTTTCTCTCAGCCGTCTCAGGAGTCATATCATGGACAGTAGCGGTGTGTCTTCTCTTGCGACCCTTCTTAGGCGGTGGGACGCTAGACGTGGCCTGTCTGTTTGGATCCAACAACGGAGCAGCAAAGTGCGAATTGTCAGGAGCATAGTTTGACGCCAATGGAGAGACATCGTAGTGTTGCTGTTGCTGGTGTTGGGTGGTGTTTGGTGGGGTGGCTCCAATCTGGTTCAATGGTGGCAAGGAAGGAACCAAATAGTTGTACTGGTCTGAGCTGAAATGAGGGGTGGTAGCAGTCGTGGTAGAGCTGGATGCGGCTGTTTTATCTGTTGGGGTAACAGAAGGTGGCACGGCACCCGATTGTCTTGGTTCGTTTAAGGGGTATTGCTGTAAGTTGGTGGTGCTGTTGCTTGAGGCGAGTCCTTGGCTGTAAGCGTAGCTTCTGGTGGCCTGGAAGTAGTAGTTCTCGTTTTGGCTGGATGGCTGCGAGTACTGTTGCGGAGTTTGTACACCTGCATGTGCTTGTTGAGCCTGTGGTTGTGGTTGTTGTTGCTGGTGGTGGAGGTGGGGTGGCTGCTGTTGCATCATCAACTGGATTTGCTGCTGGTGTTGGGCTTGCGCCTGCAATTGCTGCTGTTGGTAACTTTGTTGCGGGAAATACTGTTGAGGATAATCCATGAATTGTGGTGGTAAGCTTGATTGGACTTGAGAATAAGGCATATTTGACGGATTACTTGTTGACTTACTGGCTGATCGATTATGGGGGGTATTATGGGGACTATTCTGATTTGGGCTATTTGACATTACTTGGTAAAGCTTAATACATAGTTAGATTAATAACAATATGTATCAGAAAGGGGAAACAAAGATTCAAAAACAAAGGGTACTCTAAATGAAGAAAAAAAAACTTTGATAATAAAGCGAGTGAAAAAAGGCTTTCTTTTCTTGTATTGGAGTGTGGTGTGTTTGTTTGTGGTACGTAATGTGTGAATAGGTGGGGTGGAAATCAGATTGTAGAGTCCGTCACAGTAGTTGCAAAACAAATGGGGGGGTTTTCTCAAAAGTACTTGAAGCAAAGGGAAAGAGAAAATAAAAGAAAAACCAATCTCCAGAAAAAACGAATCCAGACATGGAAACCATCAATGGGTATTTATATATAAAAGAAAAAGCCAACCCATGATTCAAAATAACATACAAAATAAAAAAATCTCTATGCACAAACTGTTAAACCTGTTAACATTTCCTGTTTTACCCTTTACCAATTCTGTGTTTCAAAAGAAAAAACAGCGACAACCTCTCTTTCTCTCCCTCTGTTCTCTTTGTGCTTCGTCCATGTCAAGCGGTAGAAACTCATGGGTTATGAGTATTATAATTTTGCACTTTTGTTCACATTTGGAGAAAACCCAACTTCCCACATTTCGCCTTTTTGTGTAACCTTCCTTTAGGGTAATGAAATTAAAAACCTTCCGTGCATATACTCTTGTAAACGAAGACAGAGTAACAAAAACGAAAAGGTAGCAAAGGAACTCAACCACTAAATCATCTTCCATTTTTTTTTCTTTTAAGTTTCACATCATCCAACTCCGATCTTTACATATTCCAGTCGTAGCCTCCAGCAGAATGCACAATGTGAGGGCGAAACTCGCGGATCGTTGAGTGTCCCCCTAGCATTAGAGGAGGGAGGGACAACTTGAAAAAACCAGGTCCCATAAGGAGCAAAATAAGAAAGATGTTTGCGTGCTTTCGAAATTAGGGCTAATTATTTTGGTTGTGAAATTTTCGAATCGAAGGGGAGGAAAGACCGAGCAGCAAGGAAAAAAATAATTGGAGAAGTCTGGAAGCACGTCATGGGGAATACCACTGAACAATTGGAAGGTGGTTTTCTTTTTCTTTTTTTTCGCTCTCGGTGTGTCGCAAACCCATTACACGCGTCTAGTATGCCCATCGCAGGCCGGAGATACTAGACGGTTGTTTTGATTTTTGGGGGTAATGTAAATGGGCGAAATGTATCATGACAGAATATAGGTCCTCGCCGCCGCAGGAGGAATTTTTGGGCAGAAGTGCACATCCCCTGGGTGTCCCGATATTATTTTCTGTGGCCTGTCTATTGTGTGACAGAGAAGAATAACTCCTGACACAATGGATGCTCCCACCCAAAATGTATTCTGAAACACAGAGAACCCTGGTTGATGAGCATTAGCGTAGAGGGTCACAACAGGCAATGCTGTTTGGAGTAACCCCAGGTAGTAATTTTTTGCATGGAAAAATTCTCTCTCAATGCCCGCCAATGGGGCTCTCTTTCTCTTCTCTTCAAATAGCTTATCCACGGAGGGTGGGTGGGGAGTGGGAACAATAATTGATGACGCCCGTTTCTTGCGCTTACGATATCATCATCATCAGCGCATCGAATCTAGGCCCAGGGCACAGAAGAGAAGGTGAAATTTCCACGGCTTATGTGAAATAACGTAGTATCTAAAGCTGCTGTCGCGTCATTGAAAATATAATTAACAATGATGTTCCTAATGGAAAGAGAGCCTCGTAGTTGCATTATCTATCAATCGGATGAAAGCCGATGTATATTCACGGTTTAAGAAAATAAGACAAAAGAAAAAGAACTTTTCCTTCTCTTCCCTTTATCTGTGAGCATGTAGGCTGCACCATGGACATAACCGTGTGTTGCATACTAGTGATGTCCTAACAGGGCGACCTGGTAAGCACGCGGGCAAGCACGCAGTGCTGGCCCTGTGGGTGTAGGTGTGTGCAAAAGTCAGAAATATCCGTTTCGTGCTTCTTGATATATTCAGCCTGCCTGGCCTTACTTTCGTAAAATATTGCCCATAAGATATAAAAAATACCAGTAATTACGGCTGACCTTAACATTCCATCTCCATGGGAGAGTCGAGCATATCCCTTGACGCTTGCAAAGAGACAAAAGAAGGAATACAAATTCCGTTCACATGTTCACACCCACCTTTCTCGCTACCGCATAAATTTATCCGTTGCTTCGCACGCACGTCGGATTAAGTGGCGAATGAGGTAGTGGTTGTGTTTTTTTCTTCTTTTGCACGTACTTAAGACGATCGACGTTTTGAGAAATTGGGTGATGAGACAAGTTGGAACAATTATAATTACAAGTGAAAATAGGGAGAGGGCAAGAACCCGGTTGCAACTGTTTACCAAGCATTCGTCCCCCGGTTCCCCCTGTTCTTCAACAGACGCGTCCAGCGCAGAGAAGATACGCACCACCTATGTCTGGAAAGAAACTTAGCTGTTGTCAGCTCCCTACATAAATACGAAACTAGCAAAATAAAGCAAAGCCAGTAAAAGCCGAGGACCGTTTTGGATGATGGTTTACCATGACGACCAGACGCTGCATTTAGTTGGAGCGTGAGAAGGAGAGAGTCAGAGAGTCACTTGGACTGTATGTCTGAAGCATGGACTAATCTAAACCAGAAAATTTACTGAGGCACATTTCATCCTGAAACGCCGAAGGATCTACGTCAATGGCCTATTTCAGACTGATGGGAGCCATAATGGACAATTTTTTTTGTGTTTCATCATCACATTGGGGATCAGTTGGTGGGTTCAAGTACAAGTCAAAACAACTGGGCGAGTGTAATGTCTTCTCCCTCATTGGTGTAACAACAGAACCGGCTGAAGATCCAAAGATCATCCCTTTCTTAATAACCATCCCCCCCCAATGAGTCTAATCTCGGTATGTGACAATTCGGTGGTGGGAAATTAGCATTCTCGCTTACATAATGCTAAGAAAGCTTGTTTGAAATACCAAACATTCTAGACAAACCCGTAACAACAAGAAACCCACTCGGAAGAACAGCAGCTCCCCTTCGACAGACTAAACAAGGACTCAGGCAAAAACAATGAGGGAAGAAGGGACTTTTAGTTTAGTGTCACAGAACCAATGAGTTTAAAACTATGCCTAAAGTCCTATGCGTCCAACAACATGTAGGAGTTTGTGCATGCCAAAATGTTAGTGTTTGAAATAAGAATGATACCATATTGGTATCCGCGCGTGGGCCCAGGGTACCACAACCAATCGGGGCGAGCAACGTTTGCATACCCGTGTACCAATGTGCAAAAGTAATTTGGGTGTTTTTTTTTTTTATTATTTTCTTTTTGTCTTGTCTTTAAAATTGATTATCATTGATTAGATGATGATTTCTTGACTCTCTCCTTCCAACCACTTCCCCGTTCATCAATCCCCTGCTTTTTTTTTATTTTGCAGTGACAACGATGGCTACGACGACGACCCTGGCGATGGATGCTCGCCCTTGACAATCTAAAGGGCAGGTCTGTAGATCAGGCACGAGGATGTGTCTTAGAGTAAAGCGCACCCGGGAAAAAAAAAGACGTCAAGCACTAGGCAAGGACTAACTTATAGCGGGAACAAGAAGAAGATCAGGTCCAAGCAAAAACAGGACTGCCTGAGAGTCGTAGGAGAGTTGGCAAAGGAGCAGAAGATGAAGGAAGCGGAGTCTACTGTGTTTCATCACCTTATTTTATTTATCCAGTTTACATTTCTTTTTTTACGGGATGAGGATAGAAGGATTATCGTAACCCGCCTTTTTTTTTGTTCTTTGGCGACTAAACAACAGACATAGCGCAGTTGGGATGGTGGTAATAGGACTGGTTGTTTGATTGCTTCATGGGACGACAATGGCGGTTAGAACTGGTTCTTGTTGTTACTCTGCCTCGACTTCTGCTTCACTTGCTGCTGTTTATTTTTCTACATTACAGTGCGCTATGTGCAAACTCTTAACCTCAGAGGTGGGTTTTGTTCTCTTCTTTTTTTTGTACGCCATACGTAGTAAGTTAATATCATGAATTGCTTCGGAGTGTAGGGGCTCCGAACCTCTCCACTCTTCCAACCGACGTATCACAAACTACCCAACCAACCCCCTTCGATTTAGTGATACATCTTTTCACATGCTTGTCTTTTTCTTTTTTGATGCTGTTGACTAAACCTCTTCTACTAAAACAAAAGAGAAAAATAAAATAACAGCTCAACAACTACTCGTCTCCGCTTTTCATCGCCTCTCACTCTGCCCCCCCCACTCTCTTGCTCTTGCCGTTGCCCCCTATTATCAGCAGGGGAGGACATGGGGGATAACACGCACGTATGAACCAGTATTACAGTGAAGCTTACTTCCTAATGGGGAATCGGGGAAATGTTTTTATCCGCCAACTGCTACTTTAAAGAGAAGTGAGCAGGAAAATAGACATTCTACAGTGTCACAAACCAGACAAAGAAGAGCTATATTTTTAGACATGGCAAAGAGGGTGTGTATTTTGGCGACTCTCATCTGTTCCGATTCTTTCCCCATGTGTCAGCCCTAACTGGTGCTCATTCTCGTAGTAAGTACCTCCCGATAACCATGTAAAAATACCCCAGACGAATAAGATGTCACGGATTGATAACGTGTATTCGCTCCCCAAGCATAACCTCATCAGACGCCACCGCCTCCATTACTCGCTTTGAAGTTTGGGGGGATTTGCGTCACCCAGCAAATTCTCCACACTTGGTTTAGTTTTAGCGAATCATTGTTACACTCATGTGTTCCATTCAATCTGGAAACGTACTACCTTCACAGACACATCCTTGGGCCAAACGTATGAGACACACAGGCACTAAAGCAATGCTACCCTTAGGATTTAGTCGTAGCACTAAGAGCAAGCGAGCAGGTTAAACAAAATAAAGAAGTAACCAAACAATGCCCTTGTCATGGTAGAACGGGTGGTTGTCACATATTCTCCTTTTCGTATAAAAGTTACTTGTCATAAACTATGTGGCTAGATGATCACCAATGCCTAAAACGAGGATGGCTGCTTATCTGAGGTGGAAGTGCAACATGGGGGGATTGTAGAGCGCACCAGTTTCATCAGTTTTTCGCAACTTTTCAGCAACAAAAAGAGGTGTGGAGGTATTGAATTATTATTTTTCTGTTGCTCAAACCGCACCCCATTGATAAGGAGCTGGTCATTTCAAGTGTCATTGAAAATTCTCCGGGACAAGTCATTACGGGTAGTTGATTTCGAGACTACGTCATGGAACGAGACAGCCTATTGTTACAGCGACCTCATGTAATCCGGGGGATTTTTCATCGTTCCCAATGAAAATAACTCAAACTCCTGTTTGAGCAAAGTAAAACCCGAAAATAGAAACACCCTCACTCCACGGAACTGCGAAGAGTAAACATGAAAAACATCAGGCAACGTTGTATGTAAGGTAAGGGGGAGCATCTGGAGGCAGTGTAGATGGCGATGACGGCTTCATACAGCAATGTCGCTCTCGGCGACAAAAAACTGTGCCACGGCAGCTGAGGCTCTGCACAAAACCGAACCAAATGGTCCAGCGGTTGCCATAGAAGCCGTGAGAAGCCATGGGAGAAAATACACGATATTACTACACCCAAGGCTTAATTGCGGTTTTTCTCCGAGATGGAGAGACTGAGAGGGAAATTGTGTTTAACCTTTTTTTTCCTCATCATCTTAAATGTGCTTGTTATACTAGTTTCACAATTGAATTTTTCCATCTTTTCTATCTACTGGAGAGAATCGATGCCCTGCAGCTCCAAAATGCTTGTTGTACCCTTCGAGATCGACCGTTTTTTTTTTCTTGTGTTCCCTTCTATTCGCCAAGCACAGGAACCTCCTTGTCTAGTCTTATCCAGACACCACACATTCACTGTCAACCAGATAAGCCCTGCGTTTCAATGCTGATAGAGGGTTGGTGTCGTGCTGACCAAAAAACACAACAGCAAAAAAAGTTGTAATTTGAAAACTAAAAATAGAATATTCCTTCGTGATCCGAGAGGAAAAGGGGAGAAGGAGTGAAAGAGAGAGAGAGATGGAGCTAAAAATAGGTGTCTGCTTTGTCAGATCAACTAAATAATGTCGCAGATTTTTTTTTCTATCCTTTTTATCACCGGCCGCGCTCTTGATCAACCAGCCATGTTTTCCTTACAATTGGACAGAACTTTAAAGTGCGACTGGTGAAATTTGCAACTCAAATGTCGTGATGTCGCGCCCCCCCGAAAGGACAATCAGAAAAGACAATCAGAAAAGCAAAAAAGAAAAAGCGGGAGCAGAATGATGTAACTCCGGATACCTGGCTTATTGCAAGCAACTAATTACTTAACCTCTTTCTCTAAATTACTTACATGAAGATTAATAAACAACCACAAAATGTCTCTTCATAAAAAAAAAAGGAGTAACTAGTCATTCATGACCGAGAATTCCAGTGAGTCGATATCTAAGAAAGTACAGAAGGGTTGGAGGAATAATAGCCAGCACAAATCACATTGTAAGCAAGATCATGATTATGTAAATTGCTCAAATCACTTCCCCCTTTTTTTAAGTTTTCCCAGTGTTACCCTTATGATCCCACAACTAAAATCCTCAGGTTATATGGCAAAGTACAAAATCATCTTTCCAACAATGACACCGATTTATTATTTTAACCAAGACTATTTAAACAGGGGCAATTGACTTCCAAGAATTATTTCCCAATTTCTCTTTCTGGTTTTTCACTATTTTCTTGTACAACTATAATCACCACTTGCATTCATAATAATCTTCATACAAACCTAATTGACCCAATGAAGTATTCTGCCCTTGTCACACTCGCTACATTATTAGCTTCTTCTTTGGCCGCTACTATCCCAGACGAGAACTACTCGACGTTGAGCCCATCGGAGCCCGCCCCTTCTGGTGCCACCACTGACTTTAGCGGTACTTTTGGTATTCAGATTGTCACTGTTGAATCAGCTGCCCAGCTTTCGACCGACTCCCACACTTCTACTTTGACCAAAGACAAGAGAGCCGAAGCCACCCCCGTGGCCCAGATAAGCGATGGTCAAATTCAGCACCAGACCACGGCTACCCCAGTTCAACAGATTTCTGATGGCCAAGTACAGCACCAGACTACTGCTGCTGCCACACCAGTGCAACAAATAAGTGACGGTCAAATCCAACACCAAACAACTGCCGCACCAGTGAAGCAAATCTCGGATGGTCAAATCCAGCACCAAACCGCCGTTGCCCCAGTGCAACAAATCAGCGATGGCCAAATCCAACACCAGACTACTGCTGCAAACGTTGTTGCTCAGATTAGTGACGGCCAAATCCAACACCAAACCACAGCCAACGACGTTGCTCAGATCAGTGATGGCCAGATCCAACACCAAACTACAGCTGCAGCTGTCGCTCAAATTAGTGATGGTCAAATCCAACATCATACTACCGCTACTGCCGCTGCTCAAATCTCCGATGGTCAAATCCAACACCAGACCACCGCTACTGCTGCTGCTCAAATCAACGACGGTCAAGTCAATGCCAATTCCAACTCCACTGTCTCTGACGACGACATCGACCAGTCCATCCCACAAGCCTGCTCCGCTCCAAACAACTTAGAGATGACTTTGCACGACGGTGTCTTGAAGGACTTGCAGAACAGATGGGGAAGTATTGTCGCTAACCGCCAGTTCCAATTCGATGGTCCAGTTCCTCAAGCCGGTGTCATTTACTCCGCTGGCTGGTCTATTAAGAACGGGTACTTGTACTTGGGCGACTCCGATATCTTCTACCAGTGTTTGTCTGGCGACTTCTACAACTTGTACGACGAAAATGTCGCTGCTCAATGTTCGGCTGTGAAGTTGAGCATCATTGAATTTGTCGACTGTTAAGGAGGTTCCCTCGTAAGTTGTTGAAACGGGGACTTGTTAGAGAGTTACATTTCCATTATTCTTTTACTCGTTGGTCATTTTTTTTCTTATTCTACAAACACAAGTTACGTCATAGCTTGGTGTGATATTTAACTGGGGTATGGTTTCTTTTTAGTACATTTTAGTTTTTCTTCTTTCATTTATTTATTTTTTCGTCATTTTGTAAAAAGGTATCGTTTAATACAAGAGTGTGTTTTTCTTGTTTCATTGCTTAACCAGGGAGCTTCTGACGTCATTCCATTTTCTTTTTCGTAAATTTTTTTTCTTTCGGTTCGGTTTCGCACCCAAACTTTACCTTTCTACCCTCACACATGGTAGCACACCAGTCGTGTACCGCATACCCTTACGATAAAGTAATTCTATTATACACCTATAATTTCTGTATAAACTTTTGCATGTATAAAACTATTTTTCCAATTTCTATTTAGGTGTGTGTGTGTATGGTTTGTCATTACATTGATCATTAACGTTTCAAAAATCCCTTTTGTTTGATGGAATTCTCGTGGTTAGAAGTCATAGTATAGGCAACACTGGTGTATGCACTGCTCTCCGGGTTATACTGTGGACTCAGGTTCAAATCTTCAAACTCACCGTATCTCAATGTAACCGAATTGAACCTCGAGAATGGATCGTCTTCGTTTATGCTATGCGACGACACTTCGATGATCTCCTCTGATTCTTGAGCTGGTTTTTCGTATCTCTTGTTTGATTTCGTCAATACTGGAATCATTGGGGGCTTTTGATGTCTCAACAAAGCCCATTGGGTCTCTTTAAAGAAGGCGTGGTTCTTGATTTCCGAAGCACCTGTCTTGGAACCTAGCCGTTTCTCTTCGTCTTTGATTAACAACTTCTTGATAATGTTCCTGCAATTCGACGAGACAGTCTGGGTATCCAAAAACTTGACTTCCTTCTTCAACACATTCGCAAATGTTTTTTTCCTGTCTTGGCCCTTGAAAGGAGTTGTTCCGTACAACATTTCGTAAATAAAGATACCTAACGTCCACCAGTCAACAGCACTAGTGTGACCCTTGCCACGAATAACTTCGGGAGCAATATACTCTTCGGTACCAACAAACGAGTTAGTTCTAAACCCATCAATACAAGCTTTGGTATCGATTGTTGGCCCATTATGATTCGAGTTTCCTGACGATGGTAAATGCATTCCTGATTTGTTGAACGAAATTTCTGGGTTCTTGGCCCGCTCACTCTGTTTCGACAAATCAAAGTCACTCAACATAATATGTCCCGACTGGTGGAGCAAAATGTTCTCAGGTTTCAAATCACGGTAGATAAATCCCATCAAATGAAGGTACTCCAAGGCTGCGGTAACTTCGGCAGCATAAAATCTCGCATCTGCTTCACAAATGGTCTTGGTTTCTCTGGTTTGCAAAGCACGGAAAAACTCTCCTCCCATACAATACTCCATGCAAAGGTATAAATGCTCTTTGGATTGAAATGAATGATACAATGTGACAATGAATGGATGGTTAGATGTAGCCAAAATCTCCTGTTCGGCCAATGCACGTTTGATTTTATTTCTTTCAATCATTTCCTTCTTGCTCAATATTTTCATGGCGTAAAGCTTATTCGACAGCTTTTCTCTCACCAAAAACACTTTGCCCACATCTCCTTTGCCTAGTAATCTGATTTTCTCGAAACTGTCCGGACGCACTTGCACGTCAACTATCTTGGTGGCGGAGTTGGAGTAGGTTCGATCCTGTGTGTAGGTTCTTGGACGGCCCGTGATCTTGACTTCTCCAATGTGCTTGTTGATATCGAATGGGTCGTCGCCTTTCTTTGGTGATGCAGTTACCGATGGTGACGATGGCATGCCATGTTCGCCAGCCTGCTTTTCCGTCATAAGACGATGCACCAAAGGAGCTGAAGCAACTCTTCGCAACGCTCTTTGGAATGGTGATGGGGGTACAGCCAAATCTGTCTCTTGTTCAATTGGCTTCAAGTGGATTTCATCGCCTTCCACAATCAGCCTAATAGGAGTCTTCGGAAGCGGAGAGCTTGGCTCTGAGTTGTCTTCACTAGACGTTGAAATTTCACGGCTGTGGATCTTGGGAGGTTTCAACACACCTTGCTCATTCAATGAAAAAACGGAATCATTGTGTCTTAATGAAACAGCCAAATCTGCTCTGTTTGGTGCTGTTTCCAAATGGGCATTCTGCATTGCGTTCAGATGTGCAGGCAAACCCTGATATTGGAAATATGGGTTTGATTGGGCCACAGGACTTTGCGGGGATCTCAGATCATCGTTGGGTGGGTCCATTGCCGTGGGTGGAGTTGTCACCGTGGTTAATGGTACAGGTGGTGGGCTGGTTGTTGGCACTGGTGGTGGGTTTGCTCCTCCCGATGTGTTATTTTCTAGTGTATTGTTGTCCAAAGTCGCGGACGTTGTCGCGGTGGTAACGATTGTTGGTACAGGCGGCTCTTTTTTGAACCTTGGGGGAGTCAACGGAGTTGACACTGATCTGGTTCTGCCCACAGTACGTCCTTCATCGAGTGGCACCGATGACGTGGAAGGCAACCTAAACATGTTCTTCAATTTGACAAACCCGGAGTTTTGCTCTGTTGTGGAGGGCAGGGAGGAATGGTTATCAGTTGTTTCATGGGACGCTGATCGGGAGGGTTCTTGGTGCTCCTTGTTGAATAGGAATCTAGTGAATGAAATAGATCTAGTTCTGTTTCTGGACAGCGGTCTAGAGTCTGGGATAGAAAGCTTGTCTATGGGTTCTGGTGTAATTGAGGGATCCTCTTCCTGGTGGTTCTGTTGTAGTTGTTTCTCGTGTTCCTCTGGAATCGAGGAGGAGGAAGTGGGGGAGCTTGTGTGACTGGTGTTGTCATCGTTGATGGTAGGAGTGGTGGGGGTGTTGTTGTTGGTATGGCTGTGATTGAATATCGATAACATTACCATAGTTTGGTGGTGGTGGTGGTGGTGTTGGAAGAGCAGAGTAGTGGAGGGGGGGGCTGATGTGTTTGCGGGTGTACTCGTGGCAGTGTAATAAATAACTGGTGAAATTTTGGGCAGAAAGAAATTAAAGAAAAGCCAAAGCAAGGGAAAAAAAAGAAAGCGAGTGAGACTGAGAGAGTGAGGTGTTGTTGTGTTGTGAATGTAGCAATTTCTTTTTTTGCCCTGTGCGCTGTTGTGGAAGAAAGAAAAAACTGATTACGTGAATAATTAGGAGGTAACTTTTTGTGAATCCTGCCGTAATCAAAGGGAAGGTCGTTTATTATTCTTAGCCTACAGGTGGGTTGGGGGAGGGGTGGAGCGTCACTCTTACCACTGGTAGGGATTATTCTTCCGTAATAGCACCTAGAAAGACGAAACGAAGAAACCACCAGGCAAGCTTATTATAACAACACCCGTTATTTGCTCTGTTACTAGCTGGCCCCAGCCTAGGGCGAGAGGAGGACGTGGTAGTGCGACGTGCAAAATTAAAAAAAAAATAGGGGAAGCAAAAAAATTCATCTAAAACGAGCGGCACAAAAACCCCCCACCAACCCGGCAGAATTTCAGTGTCTCGTTTCCAGTGTCCAATCTCTGTCTCACACGACGCGTCCCGCCCGGCTTGTGGGCAGGCCAATTGGAAGAAAATGCTGCCGACCAGTGGCCACGGACGCAGAATGGCATTTTCCGTGTCCTTATACTACACGAATATCCATGAATTTCCCTAAATTTCTTATCATCGCCTTTCGGATGTTGTCGTTGGTCCCCAGTAGTGTTTCTTTTTCCATCGGTAGTATCTTCATGCTACTCCTTTAACCCACGTTTGCCAGGGATTAATAAGCATACCTGAGGCGTACAACTTTCCTAAGGCTGCGTGTATGGAAGAGATGACATACAAGAAAGTTTCGAGGAACACACAGATAAGAGGCTTAGACTTGGTACCTCCAAAAGGCAAAAGAACGATGAGCATCTTGTACAACGACCCCCCCCCCCCCCAAACAGACTGTACAGCCTCTTCAATTTAGTTTTACGCATATTAGGGTTTGTACATTTGGGATTGATTGCACCCCTCGCACGTGCTGCACAATCACGTGATATGTTTGAACAGAAAACATTTACGCTGTTTATATATTAACATGGCCGACTATCTAGTTGACCAAATGTGGTGGTAAAAGGAAGTTAGGTATAGAATTCTTGATATAGTAGATGTGGTGACAGTTCTTGCAGATCATCTTACCTTCAATAATCTGTGTCTCAATCAATAGAGTGTGTAAATCCCTCAACACGGCTTGGCTGTCTTCCATGATAGGGTCCAAATCTTCTGGTTTAGTAGGTGGCAAGGATTCGTTGCCCAAGTCCTTGGCGACTTGTATTATGGCGTTCCAGTCTAATCTGTCTAGCATGTGCACAATAAACTCTGGGTTGAAGTCTTGTTCTTCCTGCACCAACTCACATTCTTCGTAATGTAATGGGAAAGAGTCCAACGAGGATTGACAGCCCTTGACGGCGCACTTGACAAAGTTTGTGGTGATGAATTTCATGGTAGTTGTGGTGGTGGTGGTTGTCGTGGTTGTCGTTTTGCAATGAGATGAAGTGCAGATTGTCAAGACTGAAAAAAAAAATCTAAAAAAAAACCCAGATCCTTGCCAACTCACACGACTCGAGCAAATGTATGGGGGAAAACTCAAGGGGCGGTTTGTGGGGAGTAAGAGAGGTAAGCGGGAGTCGCGGACCTGCTAGGGACCAGGGAAGAACAGTATAACGCAGCAAACGAGTCGCAGTTGGTCTTCGACGATTTTGGGACCATTGCGTGTGGCAAGATCCTCCTTTATGCACTTGCAGAAGAGTTGAACACTGGAAAAAGAGACGCTTATAGATTCACTCTTCGACTCCCACCTTAGCAAACGCGTAATTGAAAGAATTCCACCTTTACAGGGTTCTTTATAGCGTGTATTGATACGAATCAATCTTAAGTATGACAAGTCACAAAGACGCGCACGTCAAAATGAGAAAGGAAAAAACTCTGGCAGTTTTTCAACTATCCAAACGTCCATTCCTCCTAGCCCATGGCAATGCATCAGTCCAAAATCAGCCGGTTCTTTTCCAAAAAGAATCCTCCAAAGGAGCCGCCGGCAGCAACAAGCACACAAAGTGTCACTTTATCAACAGAGGACAAGACCAAGTTTGCATTTAACCCCGAATCAGCGCCTGAATATGAACCACCGGCATCTGAACCGAAGAAACGAAAACCAAGAGAGGTCCTGCCCAGCGAACCACGTCTGAAGAAAGCCAAAACGAAACTCACATCCATGGACAACCAGATCATTGATCTACTAGCCGAGAATGCGGATAAGTTGTTGCTTGTCCAGAAAGGATACAAGTATTTGGCATATGGAGAAGGAGGTCGAACAGTGGCCAAGATCCTTCACATGTACTTTGTGGAAGGTGAGAAGGATCCCAGACTTGGCCATTGCTCGTTCCCGGTATTCAACTTGCATAAACACCTACAGAGAATTCTCAACCATGGGTTCAGGGTGGGCATCGTGAAGCAGGTAGAGACTGCGGCTGCGAAGCAGTTTGATGAGGCAAAGAAGTCGTCGGAAATCATGGCGAGAGAAGTCACAGCGGTGTACACCAAGTCAACGTACCTTGACGATGAGTATATTGACGGGAAGGGCAGTTTGGAGAACCAATTGGACGGTGGAAAGTACATCATTTGTCTTTATGAGATGCTGCCGAAAGAGTTTGCGTTGGTGGCGGTGAAACCGTCAACCGGGGAGATTGTGTATGACCAGTTTAAAGATAGTGGATTTCAACAAGAGTTGGAGACTAGATTGCTTTATCTACCACCATCCGAAGTCATTGTCATTAACGAATTTGAAGAGGCATTGTCGCTGAAGTTGTTAAAGTTGGTAAACAACAACTTGATGATGATGCACCACAGCGTCCCAGATGATCCATTGGGGGCGTGGAAGCATATACTAGGAGATGACGTGCTTGAGTTATACACCATCAACTATTCCCCTCCTATACAACAGTGCTTCGTGGCTCTTCTCGAGTACCTCGACAAGCTCAACTTGTTAAACTTGATGAAAGTGCACCAGAACATCACCGCGTTCCAGAATTCCAGAAAGTACATGGTCATTCCAGCCGATACGTTGCGATCGCTAGAGGTATTCACAAACTCCACCACCAATACCACAACTGGGTCGCTAGTTGATATTCTAAACCACACGAGGACGAGTTTCGGGTACCGTCTCTTCCACAGCTGGATCTCGCGGCCGCTTATAGAGGTGGAAGATATCCGAGAAAGACACGATGCAATCAATGCATTGTCCCAGCACAATATTTTGTTTGAGTCGATGGAAACCCTCCTTGGAAGATTAAGGAACCACGACCTCCAGAGTCTGTTAATCAAGCTACATTACTCGGCAGACAGCTCACAGCCAAATAGAATTAGCCGCAAGGAAATGTACCAGTTATTGAACCATTTCAATGATGTGTTTACGTTGGTGGGCAAGTTCGAGAAAACCATCAAGTCGACAGATTTTGGGTCATCGTTGGTGAAAGGCATCTTCGAAGACATTTTAGCTAGCGGCAACATCATAGAGGACCAGTTGCTGCTTATAGACCATGCGTTTTTCGATATCAAAGAGTATGCCGATGCAGCGAAGAAGTTTTTCAAACCTGACACTTTTGACAGCATAGAAGAGCAGAACGAGAAGATGAGGGAACTAGACGTGAAGTTTGACGAGGAGTTAACCAAGATGAAAGCCGAGTTGAAGAACCCCAAGTTGAGATACATTCTGGTCAACTCCGAAGAGTATTTGATTGAGGTTAGAAAATCGAAAGAAAGGGAATTACCAGACAAGTACATCAAGATCAATGCCACAAACACTGTGGGACGGTACAGAACCAAAGCAGTGGCAGATCTTTGGAAATTGATGAATTACCACCGAGACAGGCTCCTCCAGCACTGTGAAGAAGAGTTCAAGAAGTTTGTCGCATCTCTCGACTCCAAATACATCGAATTGAAAAAGATCGTACACCACATCGCCACCCTCGACGCCCTACTTTCCCTCCGGGATGCCAGTCTCATCCAAGGCTACGTACAGCCCAAGCTCATACCCGAACTCCAGATCAAGGTCAAGAACGCCCGGAATCCAATCATCGAGCACCTCCGCGCAAACTATATCGCCAACGACATCGCCATCGACCGCGCCTCCTCGCGCGTTTCCATCATCACCGGCCCCAACATGGGCGGAAAATCAAGCTACGTGAAAACCGTCGCGCTTTTGACCATCATGGCGCAGGTCGGATGCTTCCTCCCGTGCGATTCGGCAACCATGGGCGTGTTTGACTCCCTTTTCATCCGCATGGGCGCCAACGACGATATCCTCCAGCACAAGTCCACGTTCTTGTGCGAGATGCTTGAGTGCAAGACGATTCTTCTGAGCGTTACTGACCGCTCGCTTGTCATACTTGATGAGATCGGTCGAGGAACAGGCACACGCGATGGGATCGCGTTGGCGTATGCTATTTTGAAGTATTTGGTTGAGCACGAGTTGAAGCCGTCGTTGTTGTTCATTACACACTACCCGTCAATCGGCATCTTGGAGAAGGAACACCCTGGAGAAGTGGCAAATTTCCATATGGGGTACAAGGAGACACACAGTGGAGTGCAGGGAGAGATGCCTGAGATTGTCTTCTTGTATAATTTATGCCGTGGCGTGTGTGATAACCTGTATGGGTTGAACGTGGCAAAGTTGGCTGGGATCCCCAAGGAGTTGATAGCCAGTGCTGCTACAGTCAGCGAGGAGTTGAGATCAGAGATTGAGTTGAGTGATTGTTTGAAGTTTGCTGCGGTGGTTAAGAAATTCCTCCATGATGAACTCGATATAGAAACTCTATTTACGTACCTATCGTAATCTAAAAAAGTCTATGACCAACTCATTGAATGCTTTGGGATTGTCTAAGTATAAATGATGTCCTGCATTATCAACAATCTCAAAGTCCGATAATCCATGCGTCCTCTTGTTGATTTGTTCACTAATGTACTGTCCCCCGTTACTGTTCATCCAGTCCTTCTCTCCGTAAACCCAAAGACTTCTGATATCGCTATCAATGAAAAATTCCACCAACCCACGATCACATATTGGTAGCTTTGCCAAGATCTCGTGGTTTATCAACCGCGTGATGGCAACTTCGCCTGACCCCTGGTACTGGTTGAAAATCGAGTAGGAATAGTTGTGCAACTTCCTAATCATGTCTGTTGTGTCGCTGTCGTTGCCAAAATTCTTGAACCTTTTGAACGACCAGAAGGACAAAATCTTGGAATAAAACGGGCCAAAGCATTGTAAAATTTCAAAAGGCGACCTATTGGTTGACCAGAGTTTCTCAACTATCCAGCTTTTTGGGAATTTGGGTTGTCCAATTGCTTTCCAAAACGCCGTAAGTTCTTCTGTGACAATGATATCTTCTCCTTCTTTCGTCTCAAAATGCAATTCCCCAAACGGATCATTGTGTAGATTGACTTGGTATTGCTTGTCATTGATCAAACTAGCCTGACTAGATTCAGTACCCATCGGACTCACCAAGATGACATCCTCAACTAACTTCTCGCGATTGTACTTCAACAAGTAGCAGCACGATAGGTACCCGCCCATGGAGTGCCCAATTAGTTTAAATTTTGTAATTTTCCTCTCGATCCTCCAATTCTCAATCTTGTCAATAAACCAATTTTCTATCTGCAACACCTGGCTTATCTTGTCTGCCAACTTGGTATGATCAATTAGAAATTCTTTGGGGAACTTGGGTCTACTTGAGTTGCCAAACCCAGGCAAGTCAATAAAATGCAACCGCATCCCTGGAATCTTGATCAATGCTTCTACATTCTTGATGAAATACCCCATTGCTGCCATGTACCCATGGATAACAACAATGTGCTGCTCCTCAGCCTTGGAATCAGTGTTATTCTCAAGGTAAAATTCATGGATAGTATTGCCATCCTCTAGCTTCACGTCCAATAGTTTCCCAAATATGGCATGCTTCTTCTGTTGCTCTGGCTCTCCCGGTTCATAGAGATAGATCTCCTTGGGCAACATGGTTCTGAACAACGCATACTCAATTCTTCTGTTCCTTAGCTTAGCCAGTTTCAATTCCTCAGATTCCTCCCCGGCTCCCTCGCTTTTGCTCTCGCGCATGAGACATCTGGGACTCGCCCACCAATCTTTGAACGATTCCAGGAGCGTGATTGAGTTGACTGTGGGCGCATTGGGCTCTGCATAAACTGACGTCGTCGACTTAGTTAACGTGCTAACTTCAGACATAGGGGGGAGAATCGGTTCTTCTTAGATTAGCCAGGGTGTAGAAAAAGGAAAGAGTGGTGGAAAAAGAAAGCAAGAAATTGAGAGAGCGCTAAAAGTATGTTCTACTCCTCCCCTTATCAATCAACCACAAACAAAATGCTACCGCTTTCTTTTTTTTTTTTTTTGTTTCCTATCACGGAGATAATATTATTATTAGGGAAACACATGTATCATTAAAGCAAAAAACTCTATTAAACTTGACAACAATCACAAGAAGAAGTGGATTAATTAGTAACGTATATAAAAGCTTATCAACTAGCAGAAGTCTCGCAGTCCTTATGAACGTTGTACTTTGTTGTTCAATTCGGAATAAGCAGGTGGAGGGCCCTCAAGTGGAACTGGCGGAACGGTTCTCAAGTTCGACGACGAGCCTTCATTAACAGCACCGTAGCTAGCATTATGGCCGTCATGTTGCTGCTGCTGTTGGTTGACCAAACTGGAGCTTGGTTGTGGCGAACGTTCGTCGTGGATGTGGATACAAACTTCTCTTTCGCCGTTGGGTCTTCTTGGGGTTTGGTTTTCCAAGTCACTTCTGTAGACATAGTACACTCTTTCTTTACGGTCCTGCCAGTACGGAGGATACCTGGCTATGATGTACCATGAGTGAATCAACCCTGGGAAGTACCCAAGCATGCATAACGCAATGTTAATCAAGGAGTCGCAGGAGCAACAACCCCGTCTTATCCAAACTGGCAAAGGGGGGAAAAGAACTGAAAGAACAATCAAAAACAAATCCGAAAGACACAAGCACATGGTAGGAGTAGTGGTGGTAGTGTGTAGGGTGTGGAGTGAGATGAAATATCAAAAGAAAGACGTAGTAGATGTGATGGCGCTGTTGTAAGGTTTATTGGTTGTAAGTCATTCCTTTATACTTTTCTCTATTTTATTGTTTTTTTTTCTGATGTGGTTTCTGGCTACTGCTGCTGCGCAGAACACCGAAAGTAATAAAGCAAGTAGCCTTTGTGATCCTCGGCAGTTCCTAGGGGGGACATGGCGCACGCCCTGAATCTTTCACCAGTTTCTCCAACCTTTTTTTCTCACACTGTGCTCGTCTTCCCACACACCAACTCCACATTCTTTCATCACCAACCATGTCAGTGCCAATATTAACAATCCCTGAATCCGCATTTGACCCCACCATGTACGGTGGTAACCCACTCAGGTCCAAGTCACAACTTTTAATATACTTGATGAAGTTGACAAACAGATCGTCGTTTGCCTTGGTGTTGATCTACTTGATTGGATATTTCGCCATTAGACCATTGATGGAAACCAACATCGCCCGCAGACTAGAGTACTTGGATGCTGTGCGTGGGAAGTTGCGAGACTTTTACTTGAGGGCAATCACAAAAGTACAGCATATCCCAATAGTGGCGATCAAGAGAAACGGCAAGCTTTACGCCGACGAAATTGTCCAAACTAACGAATCCAAAGAAGATAACGATAAATTATCCCAAGATAAACTCTGCAAAAGCTTACACAAGCTTTCGATTTTGCTTAACGAAGGAGTCAAGAGCTATTCCACCACACAGTTGTCAAACTATAGCAGCATCAACTACGCCATCAAGGATTTCCAGAACAAGTCAGACTTGGTCTACTTCAACCAATCAGAGTTGTTTGTCTTGGATAATGATGCGACACCACTCGTGTCCGGTACTACAATTAGAAAGAAGGATATAGCCGTTGAGACAAAGACCGAGATTAGAAGTATCAAAGGGTTGTACATGAGTGGGCATGCCTAAGAAGGATTCGGGATTGCCCGTTGAATAGACTATCGCGGAATATACATGCGTGACATTCATATTTATTAGAGTGAGTCATCAACTCTAAGCGACTCTCTTGATGGCTCCATACAACGATACCGAGAATGCACATTTTGTAGAAGGAGATGTATGATGCTCGGCAGTCGAAGAATGCTGTAGACTCATCGACATTATGGTTTTGCAACACTCGAGGTCACGTGACCACATATAGGATACGCCATACCCAAGCCCTTGTTGACCAGAGTGATAATCCGATCGTCACTAGTTGTATCCTTTAGTTTCCAGTTTAGCTATTGTCACAAACCTACATGTGGATACTGTCCTGGTTGGCTTCGCATCGGTTGTCAATTTTGTCCTATGTTTATGGTGTTCCGCGAGAAAAAAAAGCTGTCCACCAAGCTCCTACAGTCAACAACCCCAAGGCAACCCAGCATTGCATCATATTACCATGGTCGCTCCACCAAAGATAGTAGTCGATAGCGAGGAAGAAAAAGACGAGTATCTGGATCGGGATGTAGACTACGATGCCGAATCCTCAGTTCCGCCAGTGAATGATATTGACAATTTCGACGACGAAGAAGAGGAGGAAGACGAGCTCCCCGATGAAGAAGAAGACGAAGAAGAACTCCCCGACGACGAAGAGATTGAAGATGACAACTACGACTTTAATGACGCCAGTGATATGGATGACGATTTGGAGCTAAAAGATGAGGATGATGAAAGTGAGAAATCCAAAACTCCAAGTGTGCCTCCAAGAAAGTCCATAAAAATCACAATCAAACCACCAAAGAAGCCTACAACACCGACGGCAACAACCGCAACCACAACCACACCAGCTGCAAAGTCGTCACTCGCGCAACCGTCAACTCAAAGAACTACACGAAAGAGGCAAGTGAGTTACTACGCTGAGGACGATGATGAAGACGACGACGAACTTGAAGATGATTATGCCATTGCTCCGCCCAAGCAACAGCCACAAGTAGCAAAGAAACTGAAGAAAGCGACTAGCTCCAGGAAAGGCCCTGAGCGTAGAAACGTGCCACAACAGAAATATTTGGACCCAGATTTGGTTCTAACTGACGAAGAGAATGAGTATAATCCATCAGCAAATACCGACATTTCCAAGATGACGGAAAGGCAGCGTTCACGCTATGCCAACGAAGATGACTATGGTACTGGCGAGTTTATCGAATTAGATGCTACGGGTAAGAAAGCCAAACAAACTGCCGTAACCCAGGAAACCGAAGAAGAAGTTGCCTTGCGAAAGGCAGAAAATGCCAGAAAGAGGCAAGATTACAAGAATAAGATGTTGGAAGAAGAGAAGCGTGACACCTTGAATAAGTTGCTAAAGAGAAGAGCCACGAAATCAAGAGAAATCATTAATGACGACGAAAAAGAAGGCACTGAATCACTTAACAGTGTGCTCAATAAGAAGAGAAGACCTACATTGGAACACGATGCGTTTGTAAGATATGCCAGCAACACAACCAACTTGAATGGGAATTCGGTGTTGGCATTTAAGTAGCGTATCGGGACTGCAGAAATAGAGTTTATGTTTTGTACTGTAAAAAAATTTGGACCCAGATTTTCTACCCCCAGTAGTATTTGTGTGTCGCACACCCTGGAATCCCTTTTTCTTCGTCCAGCACCTCTGGGCGTGGTCGAGCCAAGAGAGGGGGGGGTTTGAGCCCCTCTACTAATGTCGAGCTGGTGGCAGCCATTTCATAGCTACAAGACTGTTGGTGTCTTTTCATCGACACGGATGACGACACCCGTGGTTGACGCTGTCAAGAACTGAAGTATTACAAAACACAGTTAGAATACATTTTGGAGAAAAAAAGGAAAAACTAGAAAAAGAAACAGGGCCAGGAAGGAAAAAAACCTACTTTCCTCTCTTGCTGATAGTTTTTTTTTCATTGTTTGGCCAAAAAAATATATCTCTATCAACAAAGAATACGAATCGACCACTGACGCCTATGTCTGTTCGCCTCTTGGATATGAACACCAATCACAATAACCAAGGGATTCCTAACCAGCAGCTAATGATGAATGGAAACAGCAGTTCAGGTAGCCAACAACAGCAACAGCAGCTGCAACAACAACAACAACAACCTCCACCCCCTCCTCCTGGTCAACAACAAATGTTCAATCAGACTCCTCAAATGCAATATCTGCAAGGCCCACAGCCTGGACCAGGGGTAAGGAACAGCAGTGTGCCACCACCACAGCAACAACAACAGATGGGCCAACCACAAATGCAGCAACAGCAGCAACAACGTTTCAATATGAACATGCCTCAACAGATGTCCCAACAACAGATGATAGCAGCTCAACAACAATTACAGCAACAGCAAGCAGCATTAGCGGCTGCTGCAGCTGCCGCAGCATCTGGTAGACCAGTGCCCCAGAAGAACGCCACGTTTAACGGAACACCAACTAATGGCCAGCCGCTCCAGTTGGGCGGGAATAATGGGGCCACCACCAACACCAACGCCAATAACAACACCAATAATGCCAACAGCAAAACAGTGTCGTATAATCCAAATGGGTTAATGTCAGGTCTACCTTCAGCAAATTTGCAACCTCAATCAGCGTCGACTTCACGTGTGCACACACCGCATATGGGCCACCAACCACAGCCATTTGTGTCTCAACAACAGCAAATGCAGCCGCAACAGATGCAGCCTCAGCAGGGCCCCAACCAGCAGCCAGGTCAGCCACTCTCAGGACCCCCGCCCTCTAATCAACTGCAAATGCTCAAGAAGGGCAACAGTGGCAATTCGTCTGTCAATGCCACACCCAAGAATGGCGGTATGGGCACAGCGCCTGGCGGACCAGGTGCGCTGCAACAGCATCCTGCGTTCCCACAAGCCTCGGCACAACAATTCAGCATGCCTCCTAATTCTGCAAACTCAAACCTACAACTGCAGGTTCCATTTGGACCACAGCCGCAACCGCAACAGGGCCAACATCCTACTGTTAGTGGACGATCTCCTATCCTGCGACAAACTTTGCATGCTAATGGCCCACACGATATGAACAACTCAGTGGAACAGTACCAGCAAGAGATAAACACGAGAATCATCAAACGAAACTTGGGCAATGCAGCTATTGTTAGAATTTTGGATTTGATTGACTTTGTATCGAGCCAGCTGTACGAAAATCTTTCTAATATTGAGTTTTGGACAAGAACCATTCCTGGGAATTTCTTACCATCTGCCATTTTAAAGTTTAACTTTTTGGGTAACAGTAGCACTGGTGCTTCTTTGCATGACATAACGGGGTTGAACTTCAATTTTTTGCAATTGAACGCCGACAGCAACAACCCAAATGCGCCTCATCAGTTTGAATTAAACACCAGCACCGCTCCACGATTCTTTGTGAGCTGTGTACAGGCAAAGAGCATCCTAAGGTGCAGCATTGCATTGTCTGGTTCCAAATGCCAGGTGCTAAACAATGGGTCAACCATCATTGTGTCCAAGATTGAATTGCATTTTAACTACCAAGACGGATCCAATTCCATTGCGCGAGGCACCATTAAGATTTTGATGAGCAGAGATTTGAGAATCGAGTGGATCGATTTGAACTGCGCCGACTACCAGGGCAACATTTCCATGTCCGCACTTGAAGCCAAGTTAAAATCCCCGGTTGACTCCAAAAAGGACGTGAAGAAACAAAAGGAATCGCTTGATGAGATGATTAGCAACTCCCAAGCTGTCCGATGGGGCGCCACTTCAGGAATTGACGCTCGCTCGATGAGGATATTACAAGTTGGTGATATTATGACAAGCATGAAATCATTAATGGAGTTCAGTATGATGAACAACATAGCATCTCCGTTGAGATCGTTAGAATTGTTAATTACGTCACAGGGTGCTCAACAAGTACAAGCATTACAAGCCCAAATGGCAGCTCAGGCGCATTTCCAGGCAACTAACGCAGCAGGTGCCAACTCATTTATTGGCGCTCAGCAGCTGCAGGCCAAAAAGAACGCCGCCGCTGCTACCGTCGCTAACTCCAACACCAACAACAGCGTTTCGTCTCCCTCGCCGAGGACAATCAACGCGGATGAGCCAAAAAAGAAACGAAAGCCAAGCATGAGTTCATTAGGGGATAACAAGCGCAGAAAGTAGTCGCCGCTGCTCATTTCACTTTTTAGATTGTATATTATAATTATTATTCCTACAGTTAGACGTAGAAGTGTATTAGTTTTTGTTGTACATTGTATGACATATAAATATTCTAGAACCGCGTAGAAGCGTGCGCCAAAAAAAACTAAGGTCAACTGTTACAGTCCTGGGGGACAATGGAAGACAATGACTATACTCAAGCAACGTTCCGAACTCGAGTTGAGACGTCTACGTTATATGAAGCAATCAGACCCACTACATTTGCCGAATACGTGGGACAGGGCCACTTGATCAACGCGCAGAATGGCAGTATCTATACCTTTATCAAACTAGGGTACCTCCCTTCGATGATCTTCCTTGGGGCGCCAGGGGTTGGCAAGACCGCGTTGGCATCCGTTATATCGTATGAGTGCAAATTACCATTCATCGAATTGTCCGCCACGACGTTGACCACAGAGGAGCTAAGGCAGATAGCAGGCATGCATGAGAAGCAGATCGTTGTGTTTATTGACGAGATTCATCGATTGACTAAGGTCCAGCAGGACTGGCTCTTGCCATATGTGGAGAATGGTGAAATGATCTTGATAGGAGCAACAACCAGCCACCCAAGTAAGCGCATACGGCATGCTATATTGTCCCGATGTCATGTGTTTCATTTGCACAAGTTATCCCCGGCGGAGTTACAGATCATATTGGAAAAGGCTATAAGGTACCAGAACTTGAAGCGTGAACACGTGTTGGGGTTGCCTCACGTGGTCTATGATCAGACTTGTGAAGATCTTATATTTGATCAAGCACACGGTGATTCTCGGATAGCGATCAACTTGGTGGAATTGATAAGTAATTATTATGGAGAGGGCGATAGGGTTGAACCTGTGCATCTCAAGGAAAGTGTTTTAAAGAGAATACTATCAAACATGACATATACATTTACTGGTGAGACGATCAAGAATCAGGATATATTTATAAGATTCATGGATGTGTTGAAACACGGTTGCACTCCTTCCTTTCAAAGCAGCTTGTTTTATGACAATCCCTTGGAGTTCTTCTATGATAGATTCAAGTCGAAGGAAGCGGACAGTGACTACATTCATCAAATGCAGGTGTCCGACGACAGTGATGTGGAGGATGGCGAATTGTATTCTGATTGCGAATCGGAAGATGTCCCAGCTGTCGACGACATGAATGATGCAGACGATTTCCAACTAGTGGCGGCCTTGTATTACCTCAATTTGTTGTTACAGAAAGGTGAGTCGCCTATTGCCATTTTCCGCGGTTTGATCTTATTTGCTATCAAGTACACCGCCTGCGACAACTTTACATTTGGAAAACTTCGAGCGTTCAAGAAGAGCATCGATAACAGGAATGACGGGAATGTTATAAACATTCTAAGCAATTGCGTTGAGTGGTTAATGTATACGCCAAGAAGCAGTGCTGGGATCCACCTAGCTGCCTTACTTAAAGAGTTGACTGACTACTTCAGGTGCCGAGATCTTGACAACCAACTGGGAGAAGCCAGTATTAACATCAACACAGTGGAAATCTCGTTCGATGAGAGCGAAGTCCACGAAGCAGAGACATATCCAGAGTTCTTCTCCCAGTCTCATGAATCACAAATTAAAGGGTTTGAAGTAACATATGACGATAACTTCGAGTTGATGAGCTCGTAACAGATGAGCTCGTAGCAGATGCCCACCCCGCAGAATTCTTCACTACCGTTGGGTTGCAAAATCGAAAAAAAAAAAATCGAACTAGCCTACTCCTCTTGTGTTGGACAGCGACATTGACAAGAAATGGCAGGAAGTCAGCCGATAATTCCCAAGATAGACAGCCCTATAGGTGTTTTCAGAACGTCCCAAGCTGTGGCCACAGATATAACCCTCAACGTTGTTATATACGCGTTGGTCTACTCCATCATTTACATGTTCCGTCTACGCAACCTATTAGTCCAGATACAACACTACATACTCATGATCACGTTGGCCATGCTAGAGTGTTTTTGGTTGATTCCATTCATCATGGTCAGATTGATATACATTGTGTACAACACCCGGAACGAAGCCAAAATAAATGACTACAGGTACAATACCCACGGAATCTTGAGAACGTTTGTTGTGCATAACCAGTTTTGGACATTCAAGAACAACCTAGTGATGAATTCCGTGTTCCAGCGTGGCGCTAACATATTCTTGGAGATCCAAGATGATATAGTCATCCCAGATGTAACCGGTGGCAATAACGATATCGTCATTCATGCCAGCGAGGAAGAGTTGTCGTTCGTAACCAACGAATCCGACCCCAATAACGTCAAGCATTCCAAAACATTCAAGAAATGGACCAGGCACAGCCGGTTAGGGTCTAATGGCTCGATGAAGATATTCAAGTCGATGTCAAGGAACCAATCGCTGGAGCAAATCGAAAGCCGCAACATCGCATCTGCTTGAATCTCATGGCCCATTGTCATTGTTAAAGATTAGCTAACTTGTATATTACAAATGCAAAAAAAGAATAAAAAATATAAGAATTAACTTCATATTTAATGTTGACGGGGACTCACACACAGACACACGCTTGCTTGCTTGCTTGCCTCTTCCTCATCACATGAAACTTTCACCACTGCCAAGTTTCATCGCCTTCTATCATAACCTTCTGCTTTTTTTGAGTTTACTCATCATCGTCATCTCTACCTAATGCTGCAAATCTGTTGAATTGTGTAGAATCAGATCTCTTCGATGTTTCTCTTTGACTATCAGTGTTTTGTACGTTTGATGCAGAAGGGCTACGGTTGGATCCAGCTCTAGCATTGACGAATGATGGGGATTTCTTCACGAAATTCGAAGATGGGTTGTTATTGTTGTTGTTCCAAGAAGAGCCTCCTCTAGAGGAACTGGATCTGCTATCATTACCGTATTGTTGCTGTCTTCTCTTCTTATCTTGCTTGGCTTTTTCTTCTTCCATTTTCTTAATCTCAGCATCACGATGAATTTCTTCAATGGTCTTTGGTCCAGCATCTGCCTTATTACTTACCCAGTTGGCTTTTCTCAAATCTTGCAAGTCCATCAACATGAACTTTATTCTGGATGATAATTTAACTTCCTGAAGGATACGTTCAATGTAATCGAAAACAAGTTTCATCATTGCCCTGGTGGATTCATCAGCATCTAATTTTGGACCCACCGTTTGATTCAATTGAGTCAAATTCTCCAAGCTGTCTTCAGATGGATCAACGGTGTTTCTGATTTGATCCTTCAAACAAACAAAGATGATTTGGTTGTTCAACATATTCAAGTTGAACAAGTGACCAATGAATTTCACCAAACCAAGACCTCTTCTCTTTGCGGCAGCCATTGCGTAATATTCGTCAGACATCATTTCTGGTTCCAATGGAGAACCATCGGGATTGGTTGGAAGTTTGTCGGACCAACCTTTTTCGTATTCTTTTTGACAAGTGCTCAACAAGATTCTTCTAGCCAAGCCACCACCGGATGGATGAGTACCATCCTTAAGCGTCGAGGTTTCATCAGTTATACTATCTGGAAGTGTTTTGCACATCTTTGCACATAATTTGGCATACATCTCAGACCAATATGGTTCATCACATGCTTTGGCAAAGATCAATGACATGATTTGTTTTATAGTTTCGGCATCCTTCTCCCACTTGGCTTGGTTACCAATAGCAAGGATTTCATCACTGATTTCAGTAAACATTTCCAAGGTCAATTTGTTCAACAAAGAGTTGGTCTTTCTTTCAATATCATCCTTATCCAAAATGACAGTACCATCTTCGGCAACTTTGACCTCTTTCTTTTGCATTCTGGATTTAGGAACCCATCTGTTAGCAGATTTTTCCAATGGTTTAACTTCTTCGACTGGTTTAGCTTCTTTGACCAATTCTTCTTCTGTCTTTTCACGAATATCGGGTCTGTCACCTCTTCCTCCTCTTTTAGATTGTCCACCTTTTCTAGTTGATTTATCTCTAGACGAAGCACCTCTTCCGCCTCTCTTAGATCCACTTCTAGAATTCTGTCTTGAAGGGTCAAATTGAGGACCGCCTTTAGGTCCTGATCCGGGTCCGTTAAACCTGGCAGGTAATCCTCCTGGAAACTTACCAGGCAATCCTCCACGCGACGATCCATCTCTTGTGGATCCAGAGCGCTTCAATGTATTGGCGTGTATGTCTAATGAATCCAAACGTGTTTTGAATTGTGGATCAATAGCATATGTGACAACATCTCTGAACTGAATCAAAAATTGTGGATCATATCTGTACTTCTTTCCAGCTATTTTCTTGGAGCTATCGACGCCTTGGATGCCTTCTGGATACTTTGTGGCATATATATCGTCAATTGGTGTGACTGTGTTTAATTTTCCTAAGAATTGTGAAATGCTAAATTCGGGTGCAGCGCTAGGTTCGGCAGCAGCTGGAGATTCTTCTTCTTCTTCTTTGACTTCTTCAGAAGCAGGAGTTTCTTCTTCTTCCTCTTCTTCGGCTTCCTTTTCCTTTTCTACTTCAGCTTCCTTTGGTTCTTCTTCTGCAACTTGGGGTTCTTCTTTTGGTTCTTCAGTTGCACTTTCTTCTCTGGTTTCGGTAACCGATTCAACAGCTTCTTTCACTTCTGGAGTGGTTTCAGCGACCTCTTCCTTTGCTGGTTGTTCTGGTTCTTTTGGAGCGACTTCTGCTGTCTTTGTCTCTGGAGCTGGTTCTTCTGTAATCTCGGAAGCTGCACTAGCAGTTTCAGCTGGAACAGGCTTTACTTCCTCTTGTTTTTCTGAAGGTTCTGGGGTAGCAGCTGCGGCAGGAGTAGATTCGGTGGAAGCAGGAGTTTGCAGTTCAGCACTAGCCACTTCAGGTTCCGGTTTCTCACTGGCATCCTTTTCTGCCTTGGCCTTGGCGGCAGCAGCAGCGGCTCTTTCTTTGACCCTTCTCTTGAATTCTTCGGCGGCGGAAAGGCTAGCTGACTTTGTTTCAGTTTCTGGAGTCGTGGCATCGGTAGAAGCGGCTGGAGTTTTCTCCGTTTCGCTAGTTTTGGCAGCCGAGTTGGTGGTGGTTGCCACAGTTGGGTGAGGTGAACCGATAGGAGTCGAAGAAGCCGTTTGTCTTTTCTTTTCCTCCAAGTCCACTGGTTTCCCATCCTTTGTAGTCAACTTGATCTTTGGCGTTGGTGG
Organism: Candida pseudoviswanathii; assembly: GCA_030565125.1. NCBI lineage: Eukaryota > Fungi > Ascomycota > Pichiomycetes > Serinales > Debaryomycetaceae > Candida > Candida pseudoviswanathii. The sequence goes on along the minus strand of JAJMBE010000009.1, from coordinate 32,202 downwards.
TGTGGAAATGGGCTTAGGTTGTGAGGCGGCACCTGGTGGTGGGATTGGGGCATACTGTTGAGCTGGTGTAGGGGCCATACTGTACTGCATTGGAAGCCCTGGAACATAGACAGTCTGCAATGGATAGTAGCCGTACAACGGGGTCCCAGCGTTGTATGCGCCGTAGTTCATGTAAGGCTGTTGTGGTGGCTGCTGGCTGTGATGGTTGTGATGGTGGTGGTTCATCTTCTGGTTGTTATATTGCTTCTTGTTGTTATTGTACCTTGGGTTACTGTTTGCGTTGGCATTGTAATTGTTTTGCCTTCCACCAGGACCAGTGTAGTTTTTATGATATTGATTCTTATTGTAGTAAGTGTTGTTGCCCGTGTTATTGTTGTAATTGTTGTGGTTGGCGTTGTTGCCATAACCTTGGTAGTTTGGGTTATATGGTTGACCACTGGACGCTTGTTGTGCGCCTGGCTTATCGGACGATGCTTGGTCAGCGACAATTGGGGTGTTGATACCTGAACTGGAGGCCGATCCATCTGAGGATGACTGGACACCAGTCGTTGAGGACTTGGCATCACCCGCGGCGGCAGGTTGATTGGTAGTAGTATTATCAGACATTCTAAATGATCAAGTGTCTAGATAATAACTATAGCTTGGTTTATGAGATACCTTACTTCTCTCTCTAAAAAAAAGGGAAAACGAAAAAGAGTTTCTTTGAATTTATATGAAATTTTTTTTTCAATCAGGAAAATTTTTCTGATTTTCTTTACTTACTTTTTTTTTGTAGCTAACACTACGGGTATCCAATGTCGCGTACGATGTCTCTTACACACTAAGAAATAAAAAAAAAAATCGGTAAAATGTCGCGTGGGTGATACTTGTTTGGTTGCCCACTACATGACATATGAATAATATACATACAGATGTAACACTTGAAACGAAAAAGAAAGGAAGGACTTGGGTGACCCATCCATTAACTATTAACGTTGTGATGCATGCGATTTGAAAAGTGTATCATGGTCGCATCTCCGCAAAATGCACGTGCTCAGGCCCAGGTCCAGGCACGAACGGCTCCTAATTCTTGAACCATTGGAACTAGCCCCCTCTCTCTCAAATACCTCTATTCCTGAAACTGCTGTAGCCAATGTACCCCATGAGCCCAACGACAATGGTCAAAAACAGATAAATAACCAACGATTCTTTCAAACTCTCCACTTGGAAGCAACTAATGATGATTGAACCGGGCTTATCATTGGTTGTGTCGTCATTGTCACACAAGTTTGCATCTTGGGTTAGACAGTACTCTTCTGTACATAGTTTGCATTTGCCTATCGGGTTGATTATGGTTTTCGTATTGCACTCACATTTACAATACAACTGGTAGGCATGCGCTTGGTGGAGGAATACAGCGCACAATGGTAGTATCGCCGTGAACATTGTTCGACTTGCTATTCTCATTCCTATGGGGATCTTCTGGAATCTCTCTGTGTATGGATGTATATCTTTCGAACAACAACACCGTTGGGTTAACATTGACCACAATCTTGTAGACAAAAATGAGATTTGTTCGCACGACCACTCACTCAGTCGTTCTTACCACAGCGAAGAAAGCAAAAACCAGAAAAGTGGCAAACCGGCGGATGGAAAAAAAAAGACTGTAGTTCAACGGTCTTTACAACCAAGAAGAACACCTAATAACCACAACATGAGTGCTTCAATTGAGAAACCTTGCGTCCATGAAGGTGGCATAAGACCATACTTCGAGCAGCAAATACAAGACACAGAAATCAGAATCCAACAAACCACGCAGAACTTGCGTCGTTTGGAGGCGCAACGTAACAAGCTAAACAACAAAGTCAGGCAATTGAAAGACGAGTTACGATTGTTACAAGAACCCGGATCGTATGTCGGGGAGGTCGTTAAAGTCATGGGATTAAAGAAAGTGTTGGTTAAGATCCACCCTGAAGGGAAATTCATTGTGAATGTCACGAAGGATATCGACGTCAAGAAGTTGACGCCATCTATAAGAGTTTGTTTGAAGGCGGACTCCCATGACTTGTACAAGATTTTACCAAATAAAGTGGATCCTTTGGTCTCGTTGATGATGGTTGAAAAAGTGCCAGATTCCACATATGACATGGTTGGTGGATTAGATAAACAAATCAAAGAGATCAAAGAAGTTATCGAATTGCCTGTCAAACACCCAGAGTTGTTTGAAAGTTTGGGTATAGCCCAACCAAAGGGTGTCATATTATACGGTCCTCCGGGTACTGGTAAGACATTATTGGCCAGAGCAGTTGCCCACCACACCGAATGTAAGTTTATCCGTGTGTCTGGGTCTGAGTTGGTGCAGAAATACATTGGTGAAGGTTCCCGTATGGTGAGAGAGTTGTTCGTCATGGCCAGAGAGCACGCGCCTTCTATCATTTTCATGGATGAGATCGATTCTATTGGTTCGTCACGCGTGGAGGGTTCCTCTGGTGGTGACTCTGAAGTGCAAAGAACTATGTTGGAATTGTTGAACCAATTGGATGGTTTCGAAAGTTCGAAAGACATCAAGATCATTATGGCCACTAACCGTTTGGATATATTGGACCCTGCCTTATTGAGACCTGGTAGAATTGACAGAAAGATCGAGTTCCCTGCCCCAACAGTGGCTGCCAGAACGGATATTTTGAAGATTCACTCCAGATCTATGAACTTGACAAGAGGTATCAACTTGCGCAAAATTGCTGAAAAAATGAATGGCTGCAGTGGTGCCGATGTCAAGGGTGTGTGTACCGAAGCCGGTATGTATGCATTAAGGGAAAGAAGAATCCACGTGACCCAGGAAGATTTCGAATTGGCAGTTGCTAAGGTCATGTCCAAGAACGATGAAGGTACAGTTTCCTTACAGAAATTGTTCAAGTAAGTTTTCTACATACATCCTTTTTGTCATTATTATATAGCTTTCTTTAATGGAAAAGTAAGTCTAAATGAAAAAGGGAAACAAGAATCACCGAATGCTACGCCCGATGCTCAAGCGTAGGTGCGAACGGCGGACCTGAACTTCACATATTTCAAACGTGTCGTTTTCCTGCCCACATTTTTTTTTCTTTTTCCATCCAGTTCCTTCCTGTTCTGCCACCAATAACCAACCAAAAGCCAATTATTCCATGAAGATCTCGGCGTTGAACTTGGTTGTGAATGTTATCCTAATAGCGTCAGTTGTGTCGTTGTCCCCCAATGATCTCAAGGAGAAAGTGCTGGATGTCGACCATCTTTTTGCGCAGCACGGACCCACGATGAATGTCTTGCAAGCGTACGAAGACATCATACGAACAGCAAAGTCAAGTTCGCCAGAAAACAGCCTATTGTCACAGTTGTACTTCAAGAAAGCTATTATAGAGATCAGCTTGAACAAAAATGTGCAAGCGGTCTCGGACTTGCGGGTGGTGATGGATTTGGATCCCGCTATGAAGCCAACAAAGGAAAAGTTGATACAACTATTGACTGAACGTGGGGACTTTGAGACCTTGTCGGGGTACATCAATAAGAAAGACGATGCGGGGATCTATGCCTTGATTGACACGTATAATCAGAACATTGCGGTGGCACAGAAACTCCTAGATCAGAAAGAATACCAGCAATGCATCGACACTTTAAACACAATCATGGGTCAGAGTCCTACAAACTACGAAATCAATGACTTATACTATAAGGCAGCCCTTGGGATCTACCAGAACAATCCAGGTTCCGAATTGAACTATTTCGGGGAATCTCTCCCGACAAACAAAGTGATCGTTCTGGTGTTGAAGAACTTGGTCGAAATAAACCCCATGGCAAACCTAGACTATTACTCGGTGTTGTCGCAGTTCTTGTTGTACACGGAAGTTCAATTTGACGGGGCAGTGAAAGTGATCAAGAATTGTTTGAGAATAGATAACGAGTTCAAAAGTTGTGGCAAATTGTCCAAGTACTATTCCAAGTTTCAAGATTTCTTCAAGGTCTTGGAAGACTATTCGATTATTCAGGGCCATTACTACATGAACGTTGACGATAATGCCCAATTGCAAGATGAAGACTTAGTGGATCCAAAGATAGACTATCTGTATGTTGTCAAGTTTATGTTCTCCGATGATCTACAAGTTTCCAAGATTGACAAACGTCAGTTACCATCCAGTGTCAAGACCAACTACCAGTACATTGAGTACCAGGCAAAACAGTTTCTTCAAACAATCGGATTGTCTGACTCGACAAAGACTCTTCTAATGAGTGACTTGAACAAATTGGTCTGTGAGTCTTACATAATGACCAATAACTATAAAGCAGCTTACTGTAACCTAGTTGATGATTCGTTTTTCCCAAAGCATATCCCTCAGATCGACAAGGCCTTGAATAAGAAGAAGATTAGTGACGCTGAAACACTATTGCTGAAGATGAACAGCAAGGTGAAACAGACAAAGTTGTTCATTGAGAGATGGAATAAGGTCGAAGATTATCACCGTCAGCAAAACCAACAAAGGCAACAAGAATACTTTAAGCAGCAACAACAGCACCAACAACAACAACAACAACAACAACAACAACAACGACAACAGAGACAGCAATTCAGACCACGCACGGCAAACAAACCAACAAATGACTACTACAAAGTGTTGGATATCCCTCGAGACGCAGACGACAAGACGATCAAGAAGGGATACAGAACACAGACGTTGAAATACCACCCGGACAAGTACAAGGGCAATGATTTGACACCCGAGCAAATTGAAAAGAAAATGCAAGAGATCAATCAAGCGTACGAAGTGTTGAGCGATAAGGAGTTAAGAGAGAGGTACGACCGAGGCGATGATCCAAACGATCCTATGAATTCTGGCCAGAACCAACCACAATGGCAGGCTCATAATGGTAATAGGAATTTCAACTTCAATTTCAACGGTGGTGGTCATGACTTCTTCCAACAGTTTTTTGGCGGTGGACATGCTCGTGGTGGTGGTGGACAACAGTTTAAGTTCACACAGGGTAATCCATTTGGCAACGGCCACCAGAAAGTCAAGATTAAAAAGAATAGAAAGAAAAAGAAAAACTAGTACACTTGTTTATACATTTGGTATATATAACGTTATAATTTATAGATATATCAAGATTGTTTTATGGTTTTGGTCTTTTTTTTGCTCTAGATCGGAGTTCTAAGTCTGTTTAGATGATCAAGTTTGAACCTCTGTAGATAAACTTGTCAGAAGTGGTTCCGGCGCTGGCAGCGGTGACGGTTTCGTTCTTTGGTTCTCTCTTTGGGAAACCATCAAAAGATCTGGCATAGACAGCCACGGAATGGGCAATCAACTTAGTGTTGTTGATCCAAGCATCGTAGTCCGGGTTGTCCAAATTGTCACATAATTGATGATAGCATGGGTCAAACCATTCACCAATCTTGCCGCCAAACTTCTCTTGACTCTTGGCGTCCTTGACACCTTCGGCACCGGTGGCGATACCACCAGCAGGGATACCAGCCTCAATGAAACCAACATAGTCGGATCTGCCGTCAAATGGAACCAAGGTGTAGTTCAACCCATGGTCCTTGTACCACTTAATGTACAACTCTTTCAATTCTCCAGACCCATCTGGGTTTTCTTTGTTGTTGGCGTCATACACTTCGTATTCGTAGTTTGGTGATGCCATCATGTCGTAATCCATGAAAACCCTGATCTTGTCGTTGTCTTCTGGGGCCAAGTGCTCTGCGTAGTAAGTAGATCCCAACAATCCTTCCTCTTCGGCGGCCCACCAGGCAAATCTGACAGCATTCTTGACTTTGAATTGAGACAAGTACTTGGCAACTTCCAATAAAGAAATAGTACCGGAACCATCGTCGTTGATCCCAGGACCTTCAGCCACGGAATCTGAATGAGCACCCAAGGAGACAATATTGTCGTGGTCACCGAAAACGGTATCAGCAATCACGTTCAAAGTTTTGACGTACTTGACGTAGGAATCAACGTACAAAGTAGTTTCAAATTTTTGTTTTGGATCAGCAGTCAATTTGTCAATGTATTCCTTGACATCCTTAGTCGCGACAGAAACTGTGGCAATTTCGTGTCCCGTAGGGCTGCCCAAGGTGCCATGCAACGGCTCCTCATCGTAAATAATAGCACCCAAAGCACCAGCTTCTCCGGCATGTCTAGACTTGTCACCAAAAGCACACTCACCACGTTTAATCAAAGCAATGTTACCTTTGGTAAACTCTGGGTAGTCGCCAGCGCTACACCCAAACCCTTGGACCAAGACCAAGTTCCCATGAACTGGTTTGCCGTCTGGGGTTGGTGGAGTCAAGCTCAACGCAGCCAAGGATTTTGGCTGAACGCCGTCAATCAACAAAGAATAGGACTTGACTTTACCATCAAGGGCTTTGAAGCTTTGGGTCTTGACTGAGTAATAACCTTTCAATTTCTTCAACTCCGTTATTATGTACCCAATAGTGCCCCAATGACCTGGGGATCCAATCACTCTCGTTGGGTGGCCGTGTTTGCCAACCGACTTTTGGGCAATTCCAAATAATGCCTCGGCACGGGTACGCAAGCCCTTTTCGTTGATCAATGCCTGCAAGTTTTCGGTCTCAATCAATGGCAAATTCAAGTACTCCGCCTCGTCCATGACGCTGTCAATAACCATAAAGTCCTCGGTGTGGCTGTCGAGCGGCGTGAGGTTTTCAATGATGGTGTCCTGAACCATTTCGGAAGGGTAGTCGAACCAGCTGCGCCAGAACCCGAAGGAGGTGGGCAAGGCATTGATGGACGTGACGAGGGTCACGGAGGCAGCAAGTGTTAAGAACTTCATTACTTCAAGATCTTGCAAAATAAATAAAGAAAGAAAAAGTATAGGGGGAAGGTCTCGTGTAAAAAAAAAAAAAAAGAAGGAGTGGTGATGGTGAAAGAGAAGAAATTAAGGCAGCTGGTATTTATATTATCTTATCGTTGAAATTGCTGGTAGTGCGGGCTTCGGGGGCAGGCAGGGATGAAGGGGGAGGCGACAAAACGAAACGATCGTCCGACATAAAAAACCCGCGAACTGTGGAGCCACCCGTTTTTTTTGGGGGGTCGGAAGTGTCCGAACTAAGTCATTTCGAGGGAAGAGCTCGCGCGACAACCACTGAGGACAGCGTTGGGGGTTGTGCAAGATAGATCCAACATATCAAAGATTAACTAGGAAATCAAAGGGGGTTGGTTTTTAGGAAGTAGAAATGTAAAAGGTAGTCATAAGGAGACGTCGTCGAGAATGTTAAGGCTAGCCCTCGTTCTTTTTTTTTTTTTTACTGGCAAAGTGCTGCGAATTATCGAGGAATTCCTTTTGTCTTGGGAGTATGGTTAATGCTTGCATACAGAAAAAAGGGTCTGAATCACCCCATACACGGCCAGATCCGAACCTGATTGGGAAATCTACAATCTGCTATCACCATTGTCAGTAATAAAAAATATACCACTTTATTGTCATCTGAAATCTAAATTACAAGATATACAAGAACCCATTTAATGAGCACCAGAGATGAAGAACCACTTGTCAACGGACTTGTCAATTGGAGCAGCTGGAGCTGGAGCAGCAGCTGGGACTTCTTGAGCAGCAGCTTCGGAGTAAGTTGGGGAAGAGGTGACGGTGGTGTTGGTCAAGTCAATGCCCTTAGAGTCAGCAGATTCACCCTTGATCAACTTGTCCCAAGCTTCAGCACATTCGCCAATGACTTCTTCAGCGTACTTCTTGTTCTTACATTCACCGGAGAAAGCGAATTGGTTTTCTGGCTTTCCATCTGGGATTTTGTAGATTCTGAACCATTCGTTGGTGGCTCTCAACAAACCTGGCAAGTGGGTTTCGACATCTTCAATGTCGTTCAACTTTGGAGCCAATGGATCGTTGACGTCAATGACAATGACCTTCCAGTCGGTTTCACCTTCGTCCAAAAGGGCCATGACACCCAAGACCTTGACTTGCTTGACTTCACCAACGTCAGCAACTCTTTCACCGATTTCACAAACATCCAATGGATCGTTGTCACCCTTAGCCTTGGTTTCTGGGTGGGTTTGGTTTGGGTCTTCCCAAGTTTGTGGGAAAGCACCGTAGTTGTGAATGTAACCGTGGTGTGGGAAACAGTTACGAACAAATCTCAACTTACCCTTCTTGGTGTCTTGGATGATTGGGTTCAACTTTTGTTCTTTGGAGATTTCCAACTTGGCGTTGGTCCATCTTGGAACTTCAACAACCATGTTCAAGATGGTCTTCTCTTCATTGGCGTACAATGGGATATCGTGGAATGGGGAGACTGGTTTACCATCCTTTTCAATGTAAACTTTGTAGTCCAAGGTGTTAGCAGCACCGACTTGACGGGTAGTGTAAGCAGACATAACGTAACTGTAGCGATCCAATTGAATGTGAACAAAAAACTTGATTCAAGCAAGAAAGAAAGAAAGAAAAGGGAAGAAAATATTTGTTGGAGAAATTGAAAAAAAATTCATTGGGTATTAGACTGTGAGGGAACAACACGAGCACCAACAACACACCAACAGAAAAAACTCCGGTCGTGTGGCTATCACCAAGAAAAAAGCCTATTTGCTCGGTGTCACGTGGAAGCTCGTGTTAATTACATCCTTTGGCCAGATTGCTTTCGCCCACTTTCTTGACGATATAGTCGACGTAGCCAAGTCTATCGTCGTTCACATTGGTGACATTAATCTCGGCTTTCTTGAGAAGGAACAATCCCCTAGTCAACTCTCGTTGAACCACAGTGCTGATTTCGTGGCAAGTGTTGCAAAGATTAATCATTATTGCGACATCTCTCGTCACGATCGATAACCACGTTGAAGGGTCCGAGTCTATTAAGTAAATCCCAGCATATAGCACCCCCTTGATGATCCTGTGATACTGTCTATAAATGTTGATTCCATAGACGTCTGAATCGAAAAACCCCAAGAATCGACACTCGTGGGTTTGTTGCAACCAGTCGAGGAATCTCAACGTCAATCGGTCCGAGTACCCTTTGCCTGTGACGACCAAGAAATCGGCCAACAAAGTTGGCTGACGAGATAGGTGTGAGCACAAGTACTGGAATACCGAGTCTTTCTCGACGATAATCACAGTCACTTGAGAACCCCCAGATGATTTGTCTTTGAAAGCATCGGCATAATCAATAGGGATCAACATGGGATCGTTTTTGGGCTCCAACGCTTTAAAGAAATTGCCAAACACCAAGCCTTTCTGCGTGGGGTGGATATTAAAGTCATGAAATAGTGACAACCCTAGACAGTCTTCCGCAACTTGTTTCATGAGAAACTGACATTCGGTTTGTTTATGCGAGAACACCTCGACGTCCTGGTAGTAGATATCTCTGATGGTTGTCAATTCTTCGTTTGTTTGTAGATGCTTTAGCAAGATCTTGACGATTTTACAGATCGCAGTGAATCGCTGCACTTCTTTCTCATCGATTGAGAATTGCGAATACGTTCTTCTTTTCCTCGGTGGGGCTCCGTCGGTTGCCAGATACTCCATGATGATTGTTGTGGGTAAGTAGTTCAATAGGGAGTACTCAATCTGGCACCAGATCTTTCCGATTAGCTCCAATGGGGATCTTAGTGGGTTAGAATCTGAGAACAGTTAAGCAGTCGTCCTGGTTCAACTTACAAAGTATCATCGGGGCGTATAACAATCGAATGCATTTGTGGTGTGCCTGCTGCCTTTCGAGTGTTGTCTGAGATGGTATAGATAAAAAGTGTTGCCAAATTTAGCAAGCCTTTACTCACGGGGGATGCGTCCTTGGCTGGGCGGGGGAGATCTGCGTCGTGTTGCCGCGATGGATGCGATTGGGCATCCCCAGATAACCTGTCATCAGATGTGTCTGGGGGGAAAGGGACGATGATGGCTTAGCTTATTTATTCCTCCACGGCTAATTAGTAATCCATATGCAATCAATTTAGGAGACGCAAGCACAAACCAAGTCAGATCACAGGGAGCCGAACCCGCAACCTCCCCCCTAAATTTAGAACGATTTGCAGTAGGGAGGGGGGAGCTGGTTCTGTTTGCGGGTGCGGAAATGTATCAGAAGGACAGAAAAAACTTAAAACACGGCCGTAACCAGGGTGGTAATAAAGCAGAGAAAGTAGGGAAAAAATCCTACAGGATGAAATTATGGCAAGAAAGAAAGAAAAAAACCCACCCAGATTCTTTTAAAACTAATCTCTCTTGTTATAAGAAATTCAAATACCTAAACTTTATCACCCACCCCACACACCAACCATGGCATACGTGACATTAGACAGGCGTGCCGACTGGGACAACGGGTACTGGAACAACTCAGGGCTGGCCAGATGGGCCTTCTTTGCCATCTTTGTGGTGTTAATCATCATCGTGCTTTTAGGGACCATCAGGGTGAACAAGAAAAGAGCAAGACAAGGGTTGCAGCCGATGCACGGTACCAGATGGATGATGCCTCCTTCATATCGACAATCACAAACCCAGTATCAACAACCGGACCACACCAGAGATCCGGAGTTGCCCAGTGCGTATGTTCCGACCTATACCGCGACGGCAAACGATATGGACTTGGGATACTATGATGCAAATGGCCAGTTCCATCCTAATCCAAACGCGAAGACCGCTGTTCCTAAACCTCCGCAGGCGTACCACTCGACAACGGAGCAAGTGAATGATGAACGCGGTCCGATTAGTGACAATGTACCGCATGATTTACAGGAGTCGGATAATGATAGTCTAGGGGATATGTTTAGGCGTCCTTCGGGGCCTCCACCGAGATCAACCACAGCTAGTTCGTTGTCTAATAACAACACGGGGAACGCAACCGCTGACGATTTCAGTCGTCCAAGTGGGCCCCCACCTGCTACGACTACGACCACCGATTATACGGCTCCACCTAGCGAACCTATTCCATCGTCATCGTCTTCGAATGCAGACTTCCCTGGGAACTTCCCAGAATCTAAAAAAAGCTTCCCCGATGAAAAGAAGAGGTAGCACCCACTAGACAATTTCAAAACAGACGGTCATCAGGTAGTTGTTCACATATTTTTTTGTATATTAGTTTATAGTTTGTGTTAATTTATATTATTTTTCTTCGACAGATGATTAATGATCTACTGTTCTATAATGACTTGTTGTTAGTTCAACGCCATGCCCCCGGGTAGTCGTATCCAGGAGTGTGTCTCTTCTCCAATGACATTCTCTCCATTGAATCCGTGATTCTCACCCTGGTGTTTCTTTCCTTCAAAGGACTGCGTTGATTAACATCTTCTAATGCTCTTGGTCCGTGTGGTCGTCTCGTCAGCTGGTCCAATCTCCGTTTAACCTCTTGCTCAACAACCAAGTTAAACTCCCGCTGGTATTCCATTCTGACCTCCTTGGCTTCTAACTCTATTGCCTGTTTCCGCATCTCAAAGTCTTCAATCAATTCCTTCTCTAACTCCTTCTGTTTCTTGTCGAGGTATTTTTCCCGCTTGTTCAACTCCTCATTTCTCCTAACAACCTCTTCGTTCCTTCTCACGACATCCTCGCTCCTCCGTACCAAATCATCGTTCTTGCGGATCAACTCTTGTTTGAACTCGTCCAAATCCTTACTGGCGTCCTTCAAGTCTTTGCTTTTTTTGAATAATTGCTTCTTGTACTCGTCAAGGTTATCACTCATGTCTTTCAACTCCATTTCCTTTCGCAAGAATCGCACCGCTAGGGTGTCAATCAAGTCAAAGCACGAAGGACGCACAGTGGGGTCAACAGTTATGCATTGTTTGATTAAACCTCGTAATTGGGATGAATAAATATCGGGTATGTCTTGGATAACCCCACGTTTGATCTTGGCCTGTAATTGTAAATGCGTCTTTGCCTTGAATGGTGGCTCTAATGTACACAACTCGTACAAGACACAACCCAATGACCAGATGTCACATACCGGGGAGTAAGGATTGTCGAGCAATACCTCGGGGGACATGTAGTACGGGGTGCCCACGTAGGTTTTGGCAAAATCATTGGCGGCCGTTAACATCTTGGCTAATCCGAAATCGCCTAGCTTTATACAAGAACCAACGAAAATGTTATCTGGCTTGATGTCACGATGGATCACTGAGTTGGTGTATTTTGGTTCTGGTGTCTTGTTGAATAAATCGACCTTGTCTGCGTCTACCCCATAGTGACACCTATGCAATGCTAAAAGGACCTGGACTAGAACTTGCCAGACAAATTCTTCAGGTATGCTATCTTTATTAGTTTTGAAGTTCTTAATGACCTTGGCTAAATCTCCTCCCTCACAATACTCCATGTATATGTGGATGGTTTTCTGCTCTGGGATGTGGTCATGTCTGTAGTACTTGACAATGTGGGGGTGGTTGAGTTCCCGAAGAATACGTAATTCTGATATGATGTGATTTCTCTCCTGCATCGTCATCGACGTGTACTCGATCTCTTTGCGTACCAATATTAGGCCGTCTTCTTTATGGCGCACTTTGCGCACGGTACCAAAGGAACCTTTACCAATAATCTCAAGTGTTTCGTATTCATCTATTAGTGCCATGTGTATTGTAGTGTAGTGATGTTGGTGGTTGGTGGTGGTTGGTGGTGGTGGTGGCTTGTGGGTGAAGAGATCAAATAGTCTATTCTGGTCGCTCTATTTCTGGTCTTCCTTTTTTTCACAAGGGTAAAGCTGAAGCTGATTTCAGTTGTCTTGTAGCCATTCCCTTGTGACAGTCTGGAATGTTTCTGTGATCTTGTTGCCTATTAGGACAAAGACCAAAACAAAAACAATGGGGGGGGGGGGGAAAAAAAATAGTTCGTGGTGCGTGCACGTCAGTCACGTGATATATTGAGGGTCGTGTGTCGTTGTTCGGTTTTGAAAATTCTCGGAGTTGTTGTGCGTTCGCCGTACCGCATTGGGTTACTGCCACTGGTTATGTGTGAACCTTAATAACGGACCACATTAATAAGCTTTGGTTAAGTGTGACCTAAAAACGCATCGACGTGACCATGGTAGTATTAGTTAATGTCTAAACCGATGGAAGAACCCGGAAAAACTTTTTACTACGGACTAATGTCTGCCAATATGGTGTTGCTTTTTTTTTTTTTTTACTTTGGCAAGTCAGATGGTTATCCCGCAAAATTTTTTTTTTTCTTCACGACTCCACAGTGGTTAACTCGGCCATGGGGGGAAATAATACCCTGGATAGCTGCTTTGTCCTCCTCTCTCACTTTTTTTTCTTATATATTATATATAATTTGTAAACGTTTTTGACAGGACAGGTGGCATAGTTACAGAATAATAATTGGATTATTAAAGTGGGAAGCGTATACCGGAACTCTTATACCATTTTTTTTGTTTTTCTGGGGCAAGTACATATCGCTGATCAAACGCCTAAGCCCACGACACAAAAAATCTCGGTACCACTTCCCTCGACTTAAGGTTGGAAATTTCTTTTTTTTGCCTTTGTCCACAGTTAGGGATTGGTCGCCTGGAGGGAGAGCGGACGCCGTAGATTGTGGTAGTACTGCGAAAGAGGGCATTCGAATTGGAAGAAGAAAGCGCAAGAGTTCAGTTCTGTGTCGCTTTGCCCATGTAGAGCAACCACACGACACGACACGACACGACACGACACATCCATACACACACACCTAGCAAAGATTACAATGGAGGGGAACAGACGGGACCCCAGATGAAAAAAAAAATTTGTATCTGCAAAAGCCCACACCTGAAACAATACACACAATGACTAAAGACGCTGAGCCCAACACTTCGCTACGAGATTGCCCAATGGCGGGGTGAGGGAGGGGAGGGTAGAGAGAGAGAGAGAAGTGAGGAAGATATCTATCCGTAGTAATACACAGAAATAATACTAATACTAATACTAATACTAATACTAATACTATACGCCCCCTCCAGTTGGACGAGGTCTAAAGCAACTGAATCCGAATATCTGCCACCTCCACCATTCACCACTGTAAGCTAAAAAAAAAAAAAAAACAAACTGTTCCAGGTTACACTACATTTTGTATTCCATGAATTTCTTTTTTCTTTTCTTCTTCTCTAAATAACGAGGAGAAGAATTTTTTTGTTTGATTTCCTCCCCCACGAAAGACAGAGCACTGAGAGTGAGAGGGCAGAACAGAACAGAACAGAACAGAGTGAGGAAAAAAAAAAAAAGAATCCATCAACAAAAATATAACACCACCCACCCACTCTTATTTTCGCCGGCCTTCCCTATTCTTCCTCCCCTAAGGCTTACTACTACTCACTCCAGATGAATATCATAGACCAACCAAAACCTAAAAAAGATCCCACGGTCAGACCTTACAAGTGCCCCCATTGTGACAAGGCCTTCCACAGATTAGAGCACCAGACAAGACACATTAGGACCCATACTGGGGAAAAACCCCACCAATGTACTTTCCCAGGATGTTCCAAAAGATTCAGCAGGTCAGACGAGTTGACAAGACACCTGAGAATACATACAAACCCAAACAGCAGAAAGAACAGGAAGAAGAAGAAAGATGTTATGTTATTGTCAAATTCAGATGACTCCACCCCAAATTCAACATCTCCACCTCCACAACTGCAACCACTAAACGGCCTAGCCCAAGTCGTTGTCGCCCCACAACCCCAACACACAACCACCACCACCACAACCACAACCACCAACACAACAGCAACGACACCTCCTAATAGCATCACCACCACACGCGACGACAGGTCAGACGACCAGAGCCTCAAGAAAGTCACGTCATCTCCTCCCAAAGTCTCATTGCCTACCCCATCTAGGCCACTATTGAACAAAAACGCATCCACCCACAGCATAGATGTCCTTGCGTCCGCCGCCACAGAAGAATTACGAATGATGGAGTCCAAGTCCCTCCCATCATTGACCGACTACTTTGGCAAACTCAACAACAACAACAACAACAACGCATCCTCCACAGCAAACAATAATACCACCACCCCCGGCCAGACAAACAGGTCGCAGAAATCCACACACTACAATTTCACCATGGAGAAACCAACGTTCCAGTTCCACGACACCACGAACTTGCACTACCTTTCCAACCTTGCATTTAGAATGACGCCCGTGAAGACACACATCCAAGAGGACTCGGACTTGGACTACGTCAAGCAGAAGTTGAAGCGGTCCCGCCCAAACAGCCCCGGCACAAATATGTTGATGAGTAGTCATAGCAACGTGCATACTTTGCCTAATAGTCCGCTCTTGGGGTTGTCGACAAACACTACCCCGAATATATCTGCTAGCAACAGTAGCACCAACTTGACGTCGTTGGCTATGACCCCCGCGGGAAACGTCGTGGGTATCAAGTCCTCCAGCCTGCTACAATCCCAATCAACTGATGCATTACCTTCGATTAAGAGTCTAAACCTACCTGAGTTCACTAAATAGAGAAATGTTACTTTACTTCCTACACCCCACCCCCCCAAATTCTTTTAATTAATTACTTCTATAATGTATGTACTACTTTCCCGTTCTGTATTATCTCATCAACCAACCAACCAACCTAAAAAGAAATAACAATAATAATAATAATAATAATACTTCTATGTAATTACAATTATATACCTACTTGCCAAATCTCATTCTCATCTTCGATTCTATCACTAAACAACGTTTCTTCATCTCCACCCGCCTCGATTCTTTCTCTTTCAACACTAGCCAATCTAGTAGCAACTCTCTTTGTGTAATCGCCAATCGATCTCGCAACAATTGTGGCGCCCGTGACAGTAGTCAAATTCTCACCTTTAAACCACGATTCGAAAACTTCGTTGCCCCTTTCAACCATGCTGAACACTTCAAGGTATGCCTTCTCAGCAGCCAATTTGATCGGGATGATTGGATCCCTGATGCTGCTAAAGATGCTTGGAACGAGCACATCCAAAACTTCGGTCGTGAGTTGTTCGTGCTGCTTTCTAGCAAAGGTTCTCACCACGACTAATGACAATCTTCTTGTGTCGGGAGATGATGATTTGGGTTGAGCAATGTTGGCTGCAAGTTGGTTGATCAACTCGGTGGTGTCAATGCCGCCTAACAACAACATCTTACCGATAGCTATGGTGGCATTATCACTCATGTAGGCACTGCTGGAATTAGCACAGTTGTTGATGAATTCAACAACCTGTTCATTCTTGACGTGTTCTGGACTGTACTTCAAGAATGAATTGATTGCAAGAATGGAAAACTTGGATTCTTCGTCATTCAAGATATTCTTCAAAATGTTGCTTGCTTCTTCGTCGGATAAGCTTCCAGCTAAGGAACCAATCAAGATTGGATCCATTTCTTGTTCAGCAACCGCCAAGATAGATTGCTTGGAAGCTTCACTCAAGTTCTTTCCGGCTTGCTCAACAACAACTAACATGGCTTTCAACATGGAGTCTTTAAATTCAGTAGTCTTGATACCGTTGACCAATTCAGTAACCAACGAATCAACTCTTGGCTGGAACTTGATCAATGTACCCAAAGCCACAACAGCTCCCTTTCTCAATTTTTCATTGTTATCAGATAACGATCTAACAAAAGTTCTTTGCAATTGTGGGATGAATGGTCTCAAAAACTGTGGAATCTTCAACAACAAGTTGTTCAAAGCAACCAAAATAGCAGCTTTAATATCACTTGGCACTTTCTCACCAATAACTCTGATCAATGGACCAGTCATGGTGGTAGAGAATGGTCTCAAGTTGTCAGCTGGAGTCTTGTCAATAATATCGGCAATACCCAAAGCAGCAGCTTCCTTCTGGTTACCATACATCAAACCATGCAAAAAGATTGGCAAAATACAGTTTGGCCCCTTAGGCAATTTGAATGCCGGGACATCGATACAGAGATCCAAGGTTTGTTTAGCTGGTTTAACCAACTTCTCAAGATTTTCCTTAGGCTGTTTCTTGACCAATGCAGACAAGGACTCAAAGGCACCTTTGACCACGTCTGGAGATGGATCTGCCAATGACAAAATCAATCTGCTCACCATATCTTCAAGGTACATCGAGTAGTCGATATCGGTATTGTCAAAGAAGTTACCCAATCTCGAGAAAATGAAAACTCTTCGCTTTGGATCTTCGTCTTTCATTAATCCCATGATGATTTGCATCAATTGATGGACACCGTCATCTTCAACAGACAAGACAACTTGGTCAATAGCATCGCTTTCAGCGTCCACCAAAGCGTTGATAATAACAGACAATCTCTTGTACAAGGCAGTACCAGCAACTGGTGCCAATGAAGCCAAAGCTTCGGTATCGATCGGTGGCGCAAGCAAAGTAGGCAACAAGATTGGGAAGATGACATCGGCTTTCTTCAGCATGATATCCTTCATAGCTAATAAAGCATTTGGATCCTTCAATCTCTTCAACAAATCCGGAACAATCTCGTCAATGACAACCTTACCCAATTCATCCTGCAATGCATCAAAGGCAAGAGCAGCTTCTTCCCTGGCGGTAACAAGACCATCCTTGATGATATCAATAAAGATATCTTGATACTCAACCAAACCATCGTGAGAAGTAGACTTGATCAACTCGGTAATAGCAATACAGACACCTTGCTTGTCGTCAGATTCTTGCAATGTAGGCAACAATTGACTCAAGGCGTTGGCACCAACACGACGAACCATTTCTCCCAAGGTTTGAGCTGCAATAGTTCTTTGGACGTCGTCGTTGGAAGACAATCTCTTGACAACGATGGAAGTAAGCGCTGGCAAGATTTCCTTAACAGTCTTAGGAGTGTTGGCAACCAAGGCTTTCCAGATATCAACAGTGGCATTTCTAACGATACCAGCAACATCGGAACGGCACACGAAAAGAGAAGCCAAAACACGGTCACGACGCTCTTGACCCAATACATCAACAAGGGTTTTACTGACAGAGTGTTGATCTTCAGTAAGCTCATTCTTACCAGAAATACCTGTGATTTGGAACAACAAGTCACCAGTAAGTTCAACCGATGATAATCTGATTCTGTAACTGTCGTCAGACAATCCATTCTCCAATTCTGGCAACAACAAATCAACAGCCTTCTTTGCGTAGTTCTTGACAATCAATCTACCAGCTCTCAATGCAGTATCTCTAATCTCTTCATCTTGATCTGCCAAACCTTGAAGAATTGATGGGATAATCTTGTTAAGGTATGGCGAAAATTGTGAACCAAAACAAACTGGCAAGAACAACAACAAAGGCATGAAACCAGCACGAGTACGTGGTGAGCTGGCAGCGGCCAAAATATCTGGCAACATGTCTTCCAATTTGGTGATGCCGAGACCACAGATAACTTCGGCCAATGCTTGGGCAGAACCCAATCTATCACCAGCCTTGGTGTCATCTCTAAGGGTATCCAACAATTTAGGAATCAATCCTGGGAAACTGTCTTCACCTAACTTCTCAACCAAGGAACCCAATGCTCTCGCAGCGGTGGACCTGGTGGCTGGAACTGGATCAACCATGGCAATCTCCAACTCATTGACCAATTCACCCAAGTATCCACGCAAGTCCTTGGCGTCAACCAAAATAGCCATGTTACCAACAATTTGACATGCTTTCTTCTTGGTGGATGCTCTGTCTTTCATACCTCTGTAGATAACATGAATGATCAATGCCAAAGATGGACCATCGATGTAATGCACGAATTGAGTTTTGATCAACTTATCCAAAGCTTCATCAGTGTATTTGGTAGGATCACCAATAGCGTTGATAAGATCAGGAACAATTGCTTGAATCTCCGGGTTTCTGATAACCTCACCGAACCTTTGCAATGATGCAGATGCTGCTTTTCTAACTTCTTTATGGGTGTCATTAAGAACACCAACGATTTGTGGGATGATAATGGACAAAGAGGCGGATAATTGCGCTGGGTCCAAGTAAGCCATGGAACCTAACAATTCAACAGAACCCTTCTTGGATCTCCACTGGATTTCGTCAAGGTTAGAGATAGCCAAAGGAATCAATTTCTTGACACCGAAGGACGTGGTGTTCTTCATGATTTCTTTAGCTGCATTATCAGTAGCAGTTCTGACTTCGGGAGCCGGGTCACCTAATGATTTGAGGATGATTGGTAAGATTTCCAAAACATATGGTTCAAAATATTTGCCCAAACTCTTCGATAATGTTTCGAAACAGATGGAAACACTTTCACGTTTAATGGCATCCTTTTCGTCAGCGGCGTCGGTCAAGTTTCTGATGATATCAAAAGAACTCAAGGATTTAATTCCGCTGCCTTTCACCAAACCGGAAATACCATAGGCGGCACCACGACGAGCAGACACCTTCTTGGCTGTCCACAATTTTTCAAACAAGTCATCGAAAACCTGTTGCAAGTTCTCCATGGCTGGAACCAATGGAGCAATACATTCCGAGACAGAATATTGAACTGCAGGTGCGTCCAAACTCTTCATCAATCTATCAATAATGATCTTCAATCTTGGATCTGACTTGTCCAAGTCACGAGCTAATGTACCATATAAAACCACAACGGCCTCTTTACTAGATTTAGCCAAACTTTCTTCGAAAATTGGAATCAAAACTTCAACATTCTTGGCCCCGTGCAACCTGATTGCCTCAATACCGGCATCTTGCAATTCCTGGCGAACATGCTCATCCTTGTCGGACGTCTCCACAAGGAACTTGAACAACTGTTCAATGTCAGCTTGGGTATACAATGGAGCCAACAATTTCAAGGTAATGGCAACCGTCGATCTTTCCTCCCAACGATCTCTGTTGTCGATGGTGGATTTAATGACCAAACCGAATCTGTCCAACTTTGGAGCAGGTGGGTTCTTCTTTTCTTCATACAAATCAAACAATTCTTGGATGTTCAAAGAACCAGTTTGAGAAGCAGCGTCGACGTATGCCCTGGCAATGGAGTGTCGTAAACCGGCATCGTTGGAGCCAAACAACTCAAGCAAGTTGGTGGCACCTTCAACTTTCAACTCATTGTCTTGCCAGATGGTTTCAGCAATTTCCTTACAGTTTTCATCATTATCATGCGTGGCCACAAACAATTCCTTGGAGTATTTCGCCAACTCAAACTCAGCATCCAAACCTTCCAAAATTGTGGATCTCACAAAGACGTGTGGAGTGATGATACCGCTCAACAACAATTGCAAATCGCTGTCTGAAATATTGTAAGCAATGTGTTGACACAACGACAAGAAACACTCTTTAGATAACTTAGCCTTTGAGGGCAACTTCATCAAAGAGATCAAAACTTCCAAGATACTGGTACGCGGAATCTTGTCATCTTCGAACGACTCAGCATGGGCAGAAATGATTTCCACAGCCAACAACAACTGCTCTTCTTCGGGATCTTCTTCAACAAACTCAGATGTGACGGCAGTTTTGCTGGAGTTTCTGATCGCAACTGCTTTACCATCGTACAACACTTTCGTTAATAATGGCAAAATGTATGACAAACTCAATGAGTCCAAAGGTTGTTGATCACTCAACATCTTGATTCTGTACAAGATTCTGCCAATCAAAGAAATCAATGGTTCTTGTTCCAAACTCTCATCTAGCTTGATTCCGTACGACCTGAGAGTGGCCACACCAATGAATTTTCTCAACACACCCAATCTTGGAGAGATCAACGTGGAAGCGTTGAGGAAGGCGTCGATTGGGTTAAACAATCCTGATGCAGTAGGCAATGCAAGCAACTTGTTGATGGCAACAGGGAACCATAAATTAGCCCCATTATCAGTGAGTTGGGATTGATTCGTTAATTGGATAACTAAATCAATAACAAAGTTGACCTTGTCGACGACCTCACCAACTTGTTTTCTAGTAGCGTTCTCTTTGGCAAGTTGCTCATTGACCAAAAGTTGTTCCTCTTTGGTTAGTTTCTTTGGCTGCTTCAATTCCTTCTTGATACTCTGCTCCCATTTCTTGATTTCGTAATCCTTTGAGTTTTTGTCAAGTTCCTTTTCTTTGGTACCAAGGACGTTCACCACGAGTTCACCTTCGGTTCCTCTATATATGGCGATCTCTTCTTCATCAAACTCAAGTTTGCTGGTATCCAAGTCAATCAATGAAACAATTGGTTGAATTAACTCTGGTTGGATGAAAGCGATATCAGCAAGAGCTTTGATGGCAGCGGCAGAGCCATCCTTGACACACTCGTCAAATATGGCTTGGAAATTCTCACTGACCAACTTTCCAAGGTCAACTTTCTGAGCCCTTTGTGCTAATGATATCCAGTTGATACCGGCTTTGCTAGCAGGGAGTATGAGTTCCTTCAAGTTCTTCTCGGCGTACTCACTCAACTTGGCGAATACGGGACCAAGGTGTTTGACGTCGCCATTTAATGACTCTTTAATCAACCCTTCACTGAGCTGGTCATTCAATTTCAAGGATTTTAATGCCAACAGCCTTACCTTGTGAGGCGCATTAGTCAAGACGTAAATCCAACCAGCGGCATCATCCTTGAGTGCCCTGACCAACCACGTCAACTCAACTTCATCTAGTTTGTTGAAGATTCTTAAGTCATTCAACAAAGGAGAATCTTTCTTGGTTAATGCTTGAATGACAAAAGCACAGACAATAGATTTGTTTGCGACGGATGGAAGAGGCGCTTCTTCGATTTGGGACAAAATCTTGTCAAATTCGGGAAGCAACTCAGGGAATGGCAACTCTTCTTTGCCAATAATCTGCTCTCCAAACTCAACAAACCACACCCTACGCAACTTGGCGTTACTGAATCCAGCAATGAACTGTTTGATAACTTCAGGGTTGTTGAAGTTCAAGGCATGGAAAGTGAAAACCTTGACAAAGCTGGCCAACGAATGCTCGTTCTGATCCTTCGAGACCAAAGGCAACAAAGAGGTTACGATTTTCTCTGGGTCCTGGAAATGAAGCAACGATCTGATAATCAAACTCTTGGATTCGGCGTTTGAGGTAGCTTTGATTGCTTTGAAAACTTCGTCAACCAAGGTAGCATTGTTATTCTTAGCCAATGCCAAATCTAAGGTGTTAGCAGCAGCATTCCTCACTTGTTCTTTCGTGGACTTGATACCAGACACAATTGAGTTGAACAACTTGGTGGTGATCTCTACATCCATGGACAAATTCTCAAAGATGACTGGAAGGGTATATACAAATGCGTTTTCCGAAGATCTCATTATAGCTTTTTCGATATGAGGCAACAACGTGGAGAAATCAGTAACCAAGCTCTTGATGCAGTTACCAAACAATGCCAAATCGTGGGAATCGGGAGCCACTTTATTCAACAATGCTTGGTTGACAAAGAAATCCAAAATCTCGTCGCCGTGCTCCTTCTGGTAAATTTGAAACAACCCAGGATGGATCTCTAATGCAGAATCTAAAACACCTAACAATGAAAATGACTTATTCCTTATGAAAATCGCCAAAGATTTGCTATCAAGGAATAACGTATCGGAAATTGCCTTCTTGGTTGTCTGGATGGCTGACTTGTGCACTCTCCTTCGTTTGCCCTCAAAGGTGATGCATTTAGATAATAGTTTCCCCTGAGCAATAGCAACAGCGTCATCTAACTGACCAATCGTGGCCAAGTCAATGATAAAAGTATTGGTCCATTGCAAAAGGGTCATGTAGTCGGTCACTGGCAATGTTGGACCATCTACTTCCTGGTTGATGAATTTGACATATACTTGCAAGTACTTGGCATTATGCTTGCCAATAGCCTGCAATGCAGCTAATACCTCGCTTCTAGACTTTCTATCGTGGTAGTAATTATAGGTTCTCAATAAAATGATTGCAATCTTGTTCAATTCTTGTTCAGGAATTGCAGACAAGAGCTGTTGGATGGATGTTATGACAGGTATTCTGACTGAAAGCAATGAATTCTGGATCCCCTTTTCATAGATCGGTTCCAATTCCTCCCATGTTTCAGTCATGATGGTGGTTGCTAAATGAAAGTCCAAAGAAAAAACACAGTAATAAGATCCAGACAACCAAAACTGATGCATTTTTTTTTTCATTTTCCAGACAACCAAACGAAAATTTTTCGCTTAGTGGGCACTACGAAGGATCGCACTACCAAATGCAGTGGGACTATAAATTGGGAGGACAGGTTGAGAAAAAATTTTCTACACTCTTTTTCCCCTTCTTCTTTTTCCCTTTTCCTTATCAACTATAACAGTCAATGACGATAGGTTAATGCCGTTGCAGTAATGGATCGATTTGGGAAGGGGTTTATCCCTTTTTCAATTCGGTCCGACTCGAGCTTTGATGCTTGGGCGCTGTGGACTCCATTGCAAACCGTTCATCACCACACAATTTTCAAGTAATGGTGCTATAGAAACATCTGAGGCTGTTTTTCTGTGCAAGTTGATAGTTGAAAGTAAATATTATTAAGAAAGTAGGATTGTATAACATGAATACATAAGCACAAAGGAATACTAGCAAATAAATAAATAATAGAATCATATAATCGTTAAAAAAGAATTTTTAGCACCACTAAGATAAAAACAGCAAAATCAAAAAGCAAGCAAGAATGAAACACATTAACCATAAGTCTTTTCAGTATATATAAAAAAGCCAAAGAACAATTAAAAAACCAACAATAAAAAATTAAAAAAGGAAACCATTTTTTTGATCAGAAAGGTCTGGGATGAATAAAAAAAGGAACGACCCTTGGATGATATTAATAAATTACAGAATTGACTTCATTCTCTCTCTCTTTATAACTCTAGTCTAATCACCGTGTTTAAAACAACATCTGTTGCCGTAACGGCAGCTGCCATACTTGGACCAGTTTGCACATGGTTTGGATCTCCACTTTGGTGGTCTGTCAACGTGCTTCAATTCGTTCTCTCCGTGTGCAAATTGGCACTTGTTGCCGTAAGGACAGACGCCCATCTTCATGAACGAAGCGCACAACTCAGTCTTGTACAACTGGGTGTTTATTGGTGTCTTGTGGTTTGCAGCCTGTGGTTGTGGCTGGATCTGGTCCTCGTGATGGTGGTTGTGGTGGTGAGGGTGCTTGACTTGGTCAAAGTTGAACAACTCGTCATCCTGTGGCAAGTAAAACATTGGTTGTTGCACGGTCGTTGTGTTGGAAGTGGTGTTGGCAGGTTGCTCGAGCACGACTGGGTGTTCTTCCCACAAAGTGGAGGATGATCTCAATGGAGGCGACACCGAGATAATGGGGGAAGCGCTGAACCAGTTGTGCTGTTGTCCTTGTGCGAGGGGTTGTGGTTGTGCCGGGAGTTGTTGTACTTGTTGTTGGGATGGTTGTTGGTGTTGCTGGAACAAGTGGTGATGAGGGGTATCAAACATTTTAAAATGGCTGTACTTCATATCAGAATCGTCCTCCGAAGCGGTTTGCCACAAGTCGGGCAACAAGTCCTCGAAGTCAGTGGTTGAAGAGGAGGAGCTGGAGGAGATGGAGGATGTTTTGGTTGACTTGGTGTTTGAGTTGTAGTCGAATATTTTTGAGGAACCAAATGCAGACATCATGATGTGGGTTATGTGGGAAATGAAAGCCGGAAATGGAAAACGGAAGAATATATGGGAAGTGAAGAAGAAGAAGAATGAAACCAAAAGGAGGAAAGGGCAGAATATAAATAAATAAATGAATAAATAAGTAGACTGAGTGAGATGGGTGGGAGTAGAGTAAAATTACATAATTCTTTTTTTTTGATATGGGTATTTTTTTGCAAAATACAGAGGGGGGAACCAGGGCCGTTTATATAATTCAATTCAATTCTTGCAATAATTAGCAGAATATGTGAGTATGGCGTGTGTGTCCTGCACAAAACCACCAAAAAAGCAACAGATGGTTTCTTTCTTTCTCTTTACTAAATTTACTAAAAAAACACAAGTTACACAAACCCAGACGACTCCAAATTTTTCCATCAATCAGAGAACACTCTCCTCCTCCTGCTCCTCCTCCTCCAACTGCAAAATCAGAATCCAACCAAACTCAACAGAAAAAAAAATGGAACACCAAAAAAGCCAGGATTCCCCTCATACATTTTCACAGCAAATTTACTCCAACTTTGCTCTCTCTTACCCATGGATAACACATTACGTACACTCACACACAGAGTACCCTTCGCGCCTCTCCTCATCCTCCCTCCCTCCCTCCATCTCTCACTTCTCCTCTTCCACTCTTTGACTTTCCCTTCCGTCTCCCGAATTTTACTCTGCAAATGTGGAATGTGAAATTCTTGGACTCGCAGGCGAACATGATGTGTGTATGCGGCGAACGGCCCACCCATCCACTCACCCCAAAACAAACAAAGAGATACCGATGAAACTGGTTCTAAGCACTGGAGCACCCAGTAATAGATTAGCTTCCCAGCACTTCTCCGAAACTGCCAGAAAGTTTACTTTCCAATTTTGTGGGCCGTTTTTTTATTCCTATACTTTAGTTGACCTGGGTTTTGAATAATTTGCTACATGCTTTGGGTGCAATACTTTGATATTCCCCATGCCATACCATTGCCATCAGAGGGGTCAATTGTAAGAAAAAAAAAATCACGTTGTTTTTTCTCTATGGTTCTAGGTCGTTCAGGCACCACACGATTATTTTGCACTCATGCGAGCGCTCGTACTCGCATACTGGATTTCCCACACACCATGCCACTAAAGAGTAGGATTTGCGATAGGGGTGAGAGAGGAAGGTTAGGTGATTAGGCTGGTTGGATTCAGCTTTTACGGGTTTCTGGCGACTTTGATCTAGGGAATGGCCAAGGCCTATCACAAAATTGCTTTTTCGTTTCGGATTAACCCTCGACAATTTTTAGACCGCAAAATGAAAAAAGAAACGCTGGAAGTCAGTCGCAGGAAGAACAGAGAAAAAAAAGAAAATTTCTTGTAGGGCGAGGTGGTGCGAATTGGAGAGCCAATCAGCAAATCACAGGCAGGCAACGGCCCTAGGGCAATTGCCGCCGCAGGAGTAGGTCACACTTGGTAGTAACCCAACCACTCAGATGAATTTGTCCCTTTTGCACAAACATCACAAAAGACAAAAAAAAAAAATGTGGGTATCAGAAGGCGAAAAGAAATCATACCATTACTTTGTTCCTGCTCCTGTCCTTTCTCCTGCTCTGCCTGCCTACCAGAAATCACCTTATGTTATGATCCTATCTGTACACTGCACACACACATGGTTTCATCTGGACATGGTTATATATTGTTTTCTTCTTTTTGGGTATGCCTCTGTCACATGTGTCAATTGCTCTACCTTTCTCTGAGTGGGTGATGAGATTCATTACATCATTAATGGCTCGGGTGTACTTCGGTTTAGTTAGGAAACAAATACAAAAAGAAAAAGACAAGACGGGTACCGGGTCGATAGAGAGAGGGGATTCCTAATGCTGAGCGGGGGAATTGGCGTTCCACCGCCCATTTCTCGACCCAACCAACAAAACAGAAAAAAAAGAAAGACGGCCAGCAGCGATAGATAATCACCGTCGTTCTTTCTCGTTGGCAGAAAATAACTCGGGAACAAGCTATCCCCAAATTGACTCAACGCACAAACTTTTTGCCTTCTTCTCTTCTCCTCACCTGCTATCAATTACACATCATGGCGGAGGGGAAGAGAAGGCAATAGCACAAAGAAATGAAAAAAAAACATCTCCAATTCTTTGCTGAGATGAATGAAAAAATGAGGAGTAATGTTCTAGGCTTGCACGAGTCAGAGGCGTACAGATCTCCAAAATAGGATACTCGAGCCGTACCTATCAGCACGTGCATATCACGTAGCTTTGTTGCAAATCTACACGTCTTTTTTCTTTTTAGTTTCACGGGTGGTAAACAGAACCTAGAAAAAATCCTTAGAAAATATAAGCAACGCGTAGTATACAAATCTTGCAACACACGCTCCAAAAATACACATACCGACGTCGATGATAACCAACATAAATGAACAGGTGGCGTGGGTCAGAGATACAAAACCGTATATAACACCACCTGGTCTTATTGGTCTAATACGAAAAAAGTACCCCAAAGATGCTGTTACTCCCACGACGACACCACCTATGGCGAACGGCAATGGTAGTACTAATGGCAGCATGATCCAACCACCAGAGCCACTACCGCCTTCATCTATACCTACCCCTGATCTCCCGCCACCTACAGCACCACCAAGCATAGCCAACAAGAAAAACATACCAAGCTCATTCACATTTTCATCCTCGTCATCGGCAGCATCATCAAAACCACCATCGCGTCAGGTGCAATCCGTGTTGCCGTTACGGAAAGTCCCAGCAAATGAAATGAGAGCACGTCGACTAGGTGCAACTTCTCAGTCCGAATCAAACTCATCGTCTGCCGAGCAACCAGCCGTGGTGACTACTCAATATATTGATTTGACCCTGAGCCCCGTCAAGGGTTCGACTAGTCCGATTGTCACGACCAGAAGGGCGCCACCTGTGATACCATCAGACACATCACCAGAGCAGCCGCTGCTGTCGCCAAGCGATGTAACTACATATCAGAAGTTGTTCCATCTCCAGGAATCCAAAATTAAGTTACTAGAACAGAAAATCCAGACCAGTGAGTCAACGCTGATTTCAATGGACGACAAGAAAGCCATATACAACACCCTAGAGAAGCAAATAAAGTCATTGGAAAGAGAGATGGCGACGACGAAAGTGGAAATTGATAGTCCCCCCGCAGTCGAGCCACCAAGTATACCTTCAACGCCTGTTTTTCGAACGCCAATCGCGCCGCCAAGAAGATTGGCAGAGGCAAGGCAAATTGTCGCCAACACAGCAAACGCAGCGCCTAATGATAGCGATGATGAGATCGAAGATCATTTTGGAAGTGGTGAATTGTCAGGATTGCTCACTCCGACCCAAGTCCGTGGGCGTCGCAGCGACGGTGAAATAGATAACGGAAGTGATTTGGAGAGTTTTATTGACGATTCCTTTGAAGAGTCAGTCAGCGAGTCAGATACTTATGAAGATACCAACGATGTTGTGGATGAGCTGTTTGATATTAGGTTGTCTCAGGAGACGGCTGACAAGATGAATATCAGATATGGCAGTCAACTACCTACAAGAATCCCACACTATGTTTCACCAACCAGACGCACGCCAAATACAAGATCAAGAACGATTCCTACTATTGAAGAGATTGACTCTGGGAGTGACGTTGACATGGAGCCGGCCAAGGAAGACGACGATGATGAAATAGAAGATGTGGGAGAGATTGATTTCCCCAACAATGACGTCGCTGATCCAATCGAAATCGACGACGAAGAAGACGAACCTGAAATCATGGTTGATGATTACATGACTCAGCTCAACCAGGAAAGAGAAATTGTCGACTATATTGAATTGTCAGATGATGATGACGATGATGACCTGTCACTTGAAAAGGCGTTAGCGGCGCCTCCTCCACCAAAGGAACCCCCAACCTCAAAGAACTCCATCCCAGATGGCGAAGAGGTCATTGAGATTTCTGACAGCGAAGGGTTTTCCGACGACGATGATTTGGTTGACTACTTTGGTGGCAAAAGAAGACTCCCTGGTTCAGAAGCGTTTATCGATGAAGTCTACAAAGTTCTTGGTGATACGTTCAAGTTGAAGACCTTTCGTGCTAACCAATTGGAGGCTGTCACGGCAACTTTGCAAGGCAAGGATGTGTTTGTGCTTATGCCCACAGGTGGTGGTAAATCGTTGTGTTATCAGCTACCTGCATTGGTGAAGAGTGGTAAAACTAGCGGGACCACAGTCGTAATCTCCCCGTTAATTTCCTTAATGCAAGATCAGGTGCAACATCTAAAAGCAATGGGTATCAAAGCAGGTATGATCAGTGCTCAGGGAGCGAAAGGCGATAACAAACACACCACAAACTTGTTTCGGGAAGGGTTTCTAGACATTGTTTACTTGTCCCCTGAGAAAGCCAACAGATCAGGACACACCCAGAAGATCATTGCCAGGTTGTACAAAAACGACCAATTGGCTAGGGTGGTTATTGACGAAGCGCATTGTTTGAGTTCATGGGGCCACGATTTCAGACCTGATTACCAAGGCTTGAGGTTTTTCAAAGAGCAGTTTCCTGATACCCCCATCATGGCATTGACAGCTACCGCAAACGAAAAAGTCCGAGAGGATATCTTACACAATTTGGGTATGGAGGACCCGGTGTATTTGAAACAAAGTTTCAACAGAACGAACTTGTTCTATGAAATAAAACCTAAACATCGTGACTTCTTGCGTGAGATCAAGGATTATATAATGGACAAATACAAGAACCAAACGGGTATAATCTACTGCCACTCCAAGCAATCCTGTGAGCAAACCAGTGCCAAACTAAACGAATATGGATTGAGGACGTCGTTTTACCACGCGGGGATGAATGCCCAGGATAGATACACTGTACAAACCAAATGGCAGGAGAATCAGATTCAAGTGATTTGCGCTACCATTGCATTCGGGATGGGTATTGACAAGCCAGATGTGCGATTTGTCGTCCATTTATTTCTTCCGCGATCACTAGAAGGGTACTACCAAGAGACTGGGCGTGCTGGTAGAGACGGCCAGCAATCGGAGTGTATAATGTACTATACAGCACGAGATGCCCGAACGTTGCGAACTTTAATCCAAGGAGACGAGCTGTTTAGTGAGGATGTCAAGGAGAGTCACTTGGAGAAGATGCGGCAAGTCGTGCAGTATTGTGAGAATACCACTGATTGCCGAAGACAGCAGGTGTTGCAGTATTTCAATGAGAGCTTCAATCCCGCTGATTGTAATAAGCAATGTGACAATTGCTTGAACTTCAACCAGGGAGAGGTTGTGGAGAAGGATTGCACAGAGTATGCGCGAGACATTATAAATCTCGTGAAGTCTGTGCAGAACGATAAAATCACGGTGTTGCATTGTCAAGATGTGTTTAGAGGATTGAAGCACAAGAAGATAGTTACCTTACATCACGACGAGAACGAATACCATGGGAAGGGCAAACAGTTGGATAGGAATTTAGTGGAGAGGATATTCTTCCACTTGATTAATGAAGGGTACTTGGTTGAGTATATCGTGAGGATGAAGAAATCAAAGTTTGGTACGACGTACGTCAAGGTTGGCAGGAATGACAATTTGCAGGACAAGAAGGTCATCATCAAGTTCATTGTCAAACCAAAACCACCTGCTGGTGGCAAGAAGTATGCGCCGAAAGATAAGCCCACGCCACCCCCCAAAAGTACCAGTGGTGTCTCACCCTACTTTGGACACACTCCCGCTAAGAACAGCACCCAGGGAAGTAAGAAGGGTAGTACGACTAGGAAGAGAACCAGCAGCCAAAGATCGCAACGATCACAGCGATCACAGGGTGGTGCTAAGAGAAGAAAGACAACATCAAGAAAACCGTCGCAATCGTCTAATAGATCTAGAAAAGCTACATCAGCTATGCCTTTATA
The DNA here is from genome assembly GCA_030565125.1 of Candida pseudoviswanathii. NCBI lineage: Eukaryota > Fungi > Ascomycota > Pichiomycetes > Serinales > Debaryomycetaceae > Candida > Candida pseudoviswanathii. The sequence continues at coordinate 1,876 of JAJMBE010000009.1, read as the reverse complement.
GAGAGCATTTAGGCATTTACATTATTTATTTTGCATCTATTTCCGTAACACCGTAGAACCACAAGGAACAAAAGAAAAAGCCCACTTGAGCAATCATCCGCACTGCACGCAAGAGCAAAGAGAGCGGCAACACAGAAGAAAAAAACGGGCCACGATAACACCAGACCTACTGTGTCACGTAAAAACCAAGACACGCCCACGCCTCTCATCGAATCCCCCCAGCACACACACCATGTCCAGCAAACCCCATCCATTCCACAAGCGACTTTTGAAAGAGTACCAGGGCCTCTTGAAGAGCACCAACAGCGAGCTTCCCGGGATCACGTTCGTGAACAGCGACGACTCGTTGACCGACTACATCTTCCAGATCAAAGTGAGCGGCAACGGCAGCGGACAGCTGGTGAACACGATATACCCGCCTGACGAGATGTACTTCTTGAATATCAAGATCACGGATAACTATCCTGTTGACTCGCCCCAGGTGAAGTTCATCATTTATGATGACTGGGCGGATGAAGAGGGAGACGGGGAGAAGGCGCCTAAGGAAGGATCGAAGGAGAATCCAATTAGTCTAGACGCGTCGACAACCCAACTGGCAGGTTCGAGTTCGGGGTCTGGAGGAACCGCAGCCAAAGTCAAGCCGAAGTCAGTGATACCTATCCATCCTCACATCTACAGCAACGGCCACATCTGCTTGAATTTGCTCGGGGACGACTGGACGCCCGCGTGTCTGATCGAGTCGATCTTGCTTAGTATACAGAGCATGTTGAACACGAACGACAAGCGGGAGCGTCCGCCGGATGATAGGTCCTATATTCGCCACGCGCCGCTCAATCCCAAGAACTCGAAGTTTGTGTATCATGACGATTCGGTCTGATACTGTAGGCGTTGCGTGGTTGTCGGTGATTGCTAGGTAGGACTCCAATTGCTGATTAGGTAGAGTTGTTTAATTATTATTATTATATATTCTTGAATAGAGAGATAAATGATAGGGGTACTGCAGATACGTGTATTCACGTGTGGAGTGTCACGTGTTACAGTAGGTTTCAGACTTTATGTAAGGTTAGGAGACGGCGAAACCCAAAAAAATAAAAGAGGACAACGCAGAAGAATCGACGACCGTTGGAGTACAAATGTAGAAGAGCCAGAAGAAGAGCCGTATACGATGGAAAATAATACCACCGTGACGTCAATAAACCCTCTTGTGATGTTTCGGAGTTATAGGGTGTTTCACATAGAAGAAAAGAATCCTGCATTTTCATTGGAAGATTAGCCAGGAAGCTCATCTGATCGTTTGCTTTCTTCTTGGTCTTGGGGCTTTCAGCCAGAAAAATGAATATTTACACAAAAGAGAGTCTGAACACACTGAATGGTTTGTAGCTGATTTTTTGTGGAAGTAAAGGCGAAAGTGTAAGAGCGAGTTATCATGTGGTTGCTCGATGATCGGTCATCGTTTTAATTAGCTCCATACAAAGAAAAAAACTCCGAAGGCTTCTTTGTTTTTGATTTTTTTTTTGGCGTTACGGTGAAAAAAGGGGTTACAATGCCGAAACTCGATCTTTGGGCGTTGCCTTAACGGAGCCACTCCCCTCTCGTGGTATTTCATTTGCTTCTATTTTATTTTGGGGGGGGGCGCACCGGTTATATAATCCGTGATGAAATGCAATGCGGAAGTTATGATAATCCCCAGTGTATTCTTTTGGCTCTTGTTTTCATGCCGCTGTTGTTTGGGGTGTTCGTTATCTGTCGCTGGGTCATTGTTTGAACTAGACAAGAGAAGGTGAGCGCGAGATGGATGAAAAAGTTTATCCGATGGAAGGAAATCAGTAAAATTTCTTTTGGAGGAGTTTTTCCAGTAAGCAAGGGTGCACGACCT